>LVTN01000924.1:34117-50212 GCA_001649415.1 Musa itinerans | reverse complement strand
TTATGCTTTCAGGATGGCTATATTTCTCAACCCTTAACCTCACACATAAGCAAGATTTGTATCTTGTATATTTTAAGCAGACATTTAGAACAATTTATTTCGCTTTATTCTTCACGTGATTTTGATGAGCATTATTTTGCCTGACATGTTATGGCACAGTTATTAATTGAATTGAATTATATATATATATATATATATATATATATATATATATATATATATATATATATATATATATATATATATATATATATATATATATATATATATATATATATATATATATATATATATATATATATATATATATATATATATATATATATATATATATATATATATATATATATATATATATATATATATATATATATATATATAATTCAATTCAATTAATAACTGTGCCATAACATGTCAGGCAAAATAATGCTCATCAAAATCACGTGAAGAATAAAGCGAAATAAATTGTTCTAAATGTCTGCTTAAAATATACAAGATACAAATCTTGCTTATGTGTGAGGTTAAGGGTTGAGAAATATAGCCATCCTGAAAGCATAAATTGGTACCCCAACAAGTGCCAGATCTTATAATAGCGAGGACTACATGGCATAGTATTGAAATTAATAATTGATACATGTACATTTCCATATGTTATTGTATATGTACACTTCGCAAAATGTTGACAACAAACGATCATGATCATATATAAACTTATAAGACGCATAATACATATTTTCACAAACATAATTGACAAATAGAAATATAACATTAAAGAGTTCATCAAAAGGCTGCAACCGCACACACATTGCCAATATTCAAGAAGCATTAAAATTTTATATGGATGATTTAAGTGTCAAACAATAGACAATAAGTTATTGTGAAAATAAATGTTGTTGGTCGAAGAGTCCTAATATGTTTGGATTACTTGACACATGTCAGCAAGTGTCTGATAAATGTCAGCATGTGACGTGGGCGACACAAACACTTCGAGATGTCGATGCTACATTGCCTCCAAGCCAAAGGGTACAATAGCAAGACCATCACATATGTCACAGACAGCCAGTATGGTAATTTTAGCAAGATAATAGATGTCGATCATTACCCTTTAATCCGAGGTAAAAGCATGTTAAAGTGACTTAGCAACTTAGTGTACGGTATAGCCCCTACAAAACAGCGAATTCAATTGGATTGTACAGATTTGTCTTATACAATCCAAGAATTTCCAACAACAAAACAGGGGCCAGATGCAGCAAATGTTATCATGGAAAGATGCTGACTTATTCCTTATCACTTCTCCAAGTGTAAAGTTACTAATCTTAAATCTCAACCAACCATTAGTCACTACATGCCTTAAAAGATTTCTACCATCAAAATGCTGGCGGCGTTTACCGGGCTTCATATAATTAATAATAATTACTGAAGAAGAAGAAACAAATTCAAGACCCTATTCGACTTCAGTCAGCAAACAAGTGACAGGAGCAAACCTAGTCCCAAAGATCACTATTATAAATTTATGTTGTCTATCTAACCTAAAGAAGCAAGGAATGATAAAAGGACCATGCCTTATCTAACCTAAAGAAGCAAGGATGCTAGATCAGAGGCATCACCCTGATAGTCCCTAAGCGTCGCCCTTGGAAACACACGCTGGCAAGCCACCTGTATTAAATGCCTCCTCCACACAGGATAAGGGGGGCCTTGACGAAGACTCGTATACTCTATCCAACACCTAGGTATAAAAATCAAACCCCGAGCCAAAGTCGGGACAATCGGGCAAAAAAGACTTTACTCTCTCATTTATATTGCTGATACTATTGTCTTCCTCCCTCTCTATTTTCCTGATTTAAGCATCGAAAAAGTTGAGTCGGAACACCCCATATATAGGCCTGTTATGCAGGATCGTCAATACAACCCAAAAGTATGACCAAAAGACTATCCAACAGAGGGCGGCACCACCTAGCTCTCCAACCAATCTTCATCGCTTCATCGCTCAGAAGACTAAGCCGCTCCCGACAAACTGCTTCTTCCTACAGCTCTCCACGTCAATCATAAGGAGTCATAAGAAAGATTGTACTTTCGATGATGAATCAACGAGACTAACTTATACTCATTCATTTGCTCCCCAAAACCTCCAAATGTTAAATCTCCTTGCTCGCAGTCTTTGATTCTCGATCTGAAACATAAAGCTACCAGAATCATCACCAATCATCCCGAATTCAAGAAAATAGAAATCTGCAAAGCCCTAATCCGCACGAAGAACCATGATTACGTTACAACAATCATAACCTAAAAATGCATTACGCTCACTGCAGGTTCCAGATTAGAAAAAAACTCGCAAATAAACTGAAAAATCGAAATAAAAGGACGGGTGCGTTATACCTGCGCGACTCGAGCAAGAAACCAAGCAAGCCCTTGAAAGCGAGCAAAGCCATCATAGTCGAGGGAAGAGATCTCATTGTGGGAGTTCCGATCTGACATCGATCTATAATTCCGCTGTGTGTGAGAGAGAGAGAGAGAGAGAGGAGAAACAAATTGCGTGCGGAGGCGTAATAAAAGGCATTATAGTCATTTAATCTTATAAGGAATTTTAGGTATTTCGGGGAGTCGACTTAGATTGGTTAGCTCTGTTTCGGGGCCACTGTCTTAAGTGGAACCCACATTCCGCGTCGTTATTTTCTCTCCACGTAGGATGAGTAAAACATTTGTGACGTACCTCAAATCCGCCTTAAACATGAAACGGACATAACGGAACGGAGAACCAAGGGAGAGAGAACTCAGAGGGGGAAGGGAAAGAGACGAAGAAGGCAACGCTTGGCGGAGGCTTGCCTCTTCGCAAACATCATTAATTCTAGTTTCCTTTGTTGTCTAGAGAGAAGAGAGAGAGAGAGAGGAAGAGGCAGACGATGATGAAGGAGGTGGTGGCGCATGTGTACGACGTGACCAACAGCGGGTCGGAGAAGGCCAACAACACCATCCTCCACATCAACCGCTTCTTCAAGGACGGCATCGGTGTCGGCGGCATCTTCCATAGCTCTATCCAGGTCCCTCTCTTCCCTTCCACCCCGTGTTCTCCGTTGAAATTGTTCTTGGATTTGTCCAAGTTCTTACCTTTTCTTTGAAGCGGGGGGTATTTTGGGTAGTGGGCATTGATTGGATTAGGTGTTTGCTCTGTATTTGTAATTAACCACCTTTTCCACGGATCCCAGTGATTTGTTAGGAGAACTAGAGGGAAATCGAGGTGATTGGTGAGAGCTATATGATTGCCAATGCACAAGGCACAAAAAAAAAAAAACTTTTAGCATTAAAATTGCATTATGAAATTTTTTTTCTATTTCTTTTATAAAAACCTGATCAAATAGGAATATTTTTTACTGGACGGAGCAAGAGGAATCGTCCTAAAGAAATGCATAGGAGGATCCAGAAGGTTTCCTTTCTGGAGTTCCAGTTTCGTTATTTCTTCTTATTTCCTTGGGTAGTTATGGTGAGTTGGCATTGGTCAGGGAGGCTTTCCATTGTAATTAGACACCATTTGCGTGGAATACACTGATTTGGAAGGAGAATGTGACAGAGATTGTGGTTCCTAGTTTTGGTTTTTATTGAAAATTTTAAGGCACAAAGTTGCTCATTTTAAGTATAAATAATTTGACATTTGACAGTGTGATTATTGTTTCTATCAGAGGCAGAGGCAGGGAGAGAAAGTGCGTCGATTTTATGGAAGAATATATGGGAAGGTTTTTAATGATCAAAGAGGTTATCTTTCTGGAGTCATTTGATTACTTTTGATTAAACTTTGTTGGTTTCTTTTCACTTATTTTTTTATTTTTCATCATAACTTCGTTATCATTTTATTTCTAGGTAAGTAAGAAGTCATTTTTCTTTCTTTATCATTTGTCCATATGTGAAATACAATTTAAGTCATGATTCTACTAGTAATTTGCTTGCTTTTTATTTTTTGTAATTGTCAGGTATATGGTGATGAAGAATGGTCATTTGGTTTTTGTGAATATGGTAGTGGAGTTTTCAGTTGTCAACCATGTAAAAATCCTATGTATACTTATCGAGAATCAATTGTCCTTGGAGAGACAACTTGTTCCATATTCACGGTGAATCAAATCTTGAGGGAACTAAGCAGAGAATGGCGTGGAAGTTCATATGATCTGCTTTCAAGAAATTGCAACCACTTCTGTGATGCTTTCTGTGAAATGCTTGATGTTCCAAAACTTCCAGGTCAGTCAGGTACTTCATTTGGTAATGTTGGATGCAAATACTCGATTTCATATGTCAAGACTTGATGTTGTGCTCATTGAGATTTCTTTCTGCTTTGTTTATAGTTTCTGATTTTAGATAAGCAAAGACAGGGTTATTGACCCATACATTTTATTAAAAATATATTTTATTGAATAGGGTAAGGGCTTCTTTTTTCTCACCCTGTCTTTCTCCAACTCTTTTAATCTTCTGAGGTAAAAGTCTCTTGTGTCTGTTTCTCTCTCTCTATTATTCGTGTCATCAGCCCTATGCATAGCACGCAAGACATGGGTCATTTGAACAAGGAATTATCATGGACTGACTCAAAATAATGGGAGCCACTTTACTGGGGGAATAGCTGAAAGGATGATATTTAACTCCACCAAAACAATTAACAGCATAATACTAACTAACCATATAACACATTCTAATCTGAATGAGTTCACAATAGAAAGATAAAAGAATAAAGAAACAAAAAAAGAAGAGAAGCAGAAAGAAAATTGACATATCCTCTTTTTTCTCTTCTTTCTCGTTTCTGATAGCTTGTCTTTTACATAAATATGAAAATTACTCATGTCTTTGGCTTTTTGACAAACATTTTCGATAGGACTGAAGCTTGAATCCATCACGTTTTGGTCGTAGAATTGTTTTGTCTATTGATAAGTTCTCTTGTAAGTTGAATGGTCTTTTCTGTTATTAGACAATTTTTGGAATTTGAAAGTGTTTGTTTTTGTATCTTGCTGTACTCCATTTGGGACACTTTATTCCTTTTCTCTGTGAGACTTCTTCAATGATTGCTACTGGACTTTGTCTCGTTAAACCATCCAGACTTCTGAATTTTTATTCCTAGCATTAGTTGTTGTTGTTGTTGACTTTTGAGGAGCTATATACTAATAAGCACAAAGGAGAATCCAGGTAAATTTCTTTTTGTAAATTATTTCCTTAGTGTTGGAGGTCTCTTCTAAGAGACATATTTAGGCAGGTTAATAAATTAGAAGAATGTTTAATATTCAGAGGATGTATATAGTGTCTTGAAAAGTTGATTGATGTCTTTATGCTATTTTTAGTTTACTTTCAATTATATTCGCTACATAGATCATATCATCAAATTCAATGATATAATTCTTCTCTACCATATTTATAATAATCTCATGCCTGCAGCATGGGTGAATCGGTTAGCAAATGCTGGTGATGCTGCCATGGAAGTTGCAGAAATCACAGCATTCAAGGTAAGAAGTAATTTTTCGACTTTGTAGGTTTCTCCGTTTAATTCAGCTTGTTCTTTATAAAAGGATCTCAGCAAAATAGTGATTGTTCGAATTTTGATTTAGTATATCTTGTTTGGGGTTTATTGCATGTCTCTGTTTATGCAGTAATTGCATTTTAATTTCAGAAGTAAAGATATCTCATGATTTGTTTCATGTTTGAGGTAGTTTCCACCTTGTTGGCACTTTACAAATAGCAAATGGTTGATAGATTTTTTTATCCCAATGCCTTCGTGTCATTTGATGGTATTTATGCTATCAGAAGTCAGAACAAACAATGATGCTTGATATTGGATTCTTAGGATCAATGAACAAATCATTACACTGAATGGAGTCATGAGCACTGAATAGTACATAGTATATGATCCTTCATGATGATGAAGCCTGGCCCTGGACTTTCATATTACAAGAACGGGCTTGATGGTTGAAAGGAAAAGTAGGGTCGAGCACTGTCAATCAACCCTTATTGTTGCTTGTTCTACGTGGGTTCCTTCCCAAGCTACTGCCACTTAGTTGTTGCACATGTACATGATTTCTATATAAATAAACCCTTTTTTATGTGCAAAAAAATAACAGCCCCAGCTGTCGTTGTAGAGAAAAATGATATTTCCTTTTGAAGTTTGTTTACCCTTGAAGGCTTGAAGCCATAAAGTGCTGAATTAGGCCTCACCCTTCTGCTTCTTTATATTATGTGAGTTGTTCCTAATACCTGCATAATTATCTTGTCTTAAAAGAACTTCTCAGATCTTGTGTTTGACAATCCTATGCTCAGATACCTGAGAACCTGATTTAACCTTAGATTTATACCTTCCTCAGTTATTTAATTAGATAGGCAGTCAATAAGCTACTGCTTTTGCTGAAACTATATATATCGCAAGGGTTATGGAAAGTCATGACAATATCAAGAATTACTTTAGGTTTAGGATATTTTTATTCTCGATAATTTTCATATCCATTTTTTTATGACAATGAATAGGAGTCCTTGGGACTCTGGAATGTGCCCCTTAAGGATCAAGAGAGATTGTTCGGTGCACACATCATGTGCTAGTAGTGAGTTGGGCACAAAGGATTTCTAAAAGAGGTTCCAAAAGAAGAGGCTCTGATTATGAGAGTAGAGAAAATTGTGCCTTTAGATTGCAAGACTGGTGCTTGCCAATTATCCCACTTCACATAGGCCTGGTACAATTACAGCTCATGCCTATCAGAGATTGGTTTCGATAACGTTGTTAGGCTTCACAGTTTTACCTCAGTAGATATAATCGCAGCTTACTCAATACATTATTTTGATACAAAAGGGCCAAAACAGTTTGATAATAAGTCTATTAGTGGATTTGATATAGTAGGGAATCTGATCAATTAATAAGAATATTACTAATCCGAATAATAATAGCATCAATCATAGATCAATCTCAATTCAGTTCATGTATGATAGATCTAATTAGTAACTATATAATTTCATCTTAAACATTTTCTAATAAATAAACACACCATTAGATATGGTTACCACTTGATGTTGGTGACGTAGGATGTACATAAAAAAAATTTCAACTGTAATTGGGTATGTTCTCGGATGAGATGTTTGATTGTCCAGTAAATATGACAAAACTGGCTCATAGTTGATTCACAGATTTATGGAATCAGATCAGGATTTTTTGTTAACGGACCAGATTCTATCTGTATATAGCTTAAATTGGCTGGTTTAAGTCCAGTTGGAAAGTAAAGAAGCTGGGTATCACCTACTAGTTATTCAACCTTCTTACTTAAGGTACAATAGGATTGAATGTGTTAGCAAAATGCATTAATCCATTGCCAACAGATATTTTTAAGTACATATGATTGTTTTAAGCTGGGTTTCTATCGCCTGCCAGTTTTTGTGTATGTGTTTGTATCAGTTGTTCTCAGTTGCATCTGCTGACTGAATCCTGCTGTATTGGCTTACAGCAAGCTGAAGCACTCAGTGACATACTTGGCAGTGTGATATGCAGAATTAGAAAATTATGGTTCTTGTGTCATTTGTTGCCACCATAGATATAGTAGCTTTAATTTGATGCTGGTGCCTTTGTCCTCTTCTTTTGTGGGTTACAGCTGCAACAAGCAAAAGCTGAAATTATAAATGCTAGCAGAGTAGCTTATAGGTTCATCTCAGGTGTGGGTTCAAATGCACCCACCACATCAGAAGGCCCGAGTGATTCAGGTAGTGTTGCTGCTGGTTCCCAGGGAACATGGTTCAGAAATCTCTTCAGCAACATAGGTGTGAAGCCATCTAGTAGTAACTCAAGCTTCCCTGAGGATTTCGATGATGAAGAGCCTGAAGATGAACCCAGCAGCAGCAGCAGCAGTAGCAGCAGTAGCAGCAGCAGAGAAAAATAGCACTCACGCAACTCAGCCCCAAGAGCAAGATACATGATTCAAATTTATTGTATTATTTAAGAGTTGCATGACATAACATCGTCTTTGATCATTTAAATTAGTGGATACAATGAAAAAAAAAATCTTCAATCTTCAACAAAGCTGGCTGCTAAGAAAGCTATTGATATTATACAATATTCATGCGAACATGAATATTGTAGCATGGATATAATTGAGTGTATTGCATAATTGCTATTCTGGACTTTGTCTGCCCTCTGTATGGCGTATATAGTTTCAGATATTTAGACTTGGAGACCTTGCTTTGCTGTGTTATTATACTTCTTATATAGATCATCAAAACAGAATCCTTCTAAATTATGTGATAAGTTAGTCTTTAGTGGAGAAATTGTGCTCTGGCACTGGTTTCTGGTGGGAATACATGCCATCAAAAATTCTTCTAATGCTGAAAATAGATATTTATACAATTTTATTTAGCAGGTGATTTCATTTTCATCTATCATAAGAAGACACGTTTGCTGAGTGTCCTACAACTCTTATGTCTGGTTGGTAGAGGAGGTACATTATAAGCTGTTTATGAATCTATGGTAGTTTTCTGATTGCTTGGACTTTGTTAGCAATTGTGGGGTTGTCTACATCAGGGTGGATTTGGTGATATGTTCACTTTCTTGTTCTTCATAGGAGAATGTTGTGCCTATGGTAGGCAGTATTTCTGTGGGCAGCGCATATTAAGTTGGAAAGAAAATGGATCTTCAGAACAGATATGTGCAAACCTTTCTTTTTATTTTGTTAAAGAGGAGATCCTTGTCTTCCACTGAAAGACTTCAATGAGAACATTGAAGGTTGTTTGGCTGGTTGCATTTTTTGAGAACTATTATTGATTATTCTGATAATAATTGCTCCAACTAATTTTTAGTAGCTTAATGTCCTTTTGCTCCAGATTTTGACTAAATATGCTAGAAAACGTGATGTTCCAAATGTAGACTTTGTTCTCCAGAATGTCCTAGACAAATTCACATTGATATCTGATGAGGATAAAGATATGGAGTTATTTACTTGTATGAGGAGGTAAAGAAAGAAGTTATAGGGTTATGATCTGAGAGATACATTGAAGGACATAGGTGGAGAATTGTCATTCCAGCGTCATATTTTTAGCAGAACAGAGGGCATCTCTCAGTAGGCAAAACCATTAGATGTCCTCAGGGAAAAAGAGAAAGAAATCCCCACAATTCCTCCTTGTTCTTGAGTTTTCATAACTCAGTTGATTGAATGCAATCTTGAAACAAATCTGAATAACACAGTTTCCAGAGGCATTCTCAAATTCTGGGTCCCATCAGAGCCAAAGATGCACAGAACAAACACAATGTAGCCCAAAGCACAATATCTGGTCATAGGATTTCATAGTACCTTGTAAATACTAATCTAACTGCAAAAAACTGTCATTGATCATTGATGCCAAATGAATGATGAAGAGTTACATCAATAAAACAACAACTCATTTGTGATGTGAAAGTTGAGGTAAGGCCCTAAGAAGCATGGAGGAGATAGAGTGCACTGCAGTGGCTGCTATTCTGGTCTTTATCTGTCCCCGCCTCGGTATGACCCTTCTGCCTCCTGACTTCCCATCGATGGAAGCAGTGGCAAGAACAGCAGCAACGATATTGCTCATGATGCTTGATGTTGGCAAAGCAGTTCTGAAGGGTTCTGTAGTCTTGGGTGGTGTTTTGGATTCTCAGCTTCTCAGCTTGATGTCATCTTCAGTTTCAGACAATATATATAGAGGGATTACAAAACAAGGGTCTGAAAAAGTATTTGCTAGGCTGGATAATTGAATAAGAAGATGTGCACTTGCAGTTGTTTTCTTGGTGGTGAGACATGACAGCTATTTTTGTCCTGTTGCTACTACAATTTGGCTCTGATGCCATTCAACACAGAAATCTGATTTGTTGTGGGTTTCAGACAGTTTGACAGGACAAGGATGAAATGAAGGTGTTCATAATTCAGCATGGTTTGTAGAGAAGTACTAATCCATTTTGGATTTGCTTGAATTATGTTGGTAAATTCTTGGATTAAAGGTGTGCAGGCTGTGCCTGCAAGTGGATACACGTGAAACCAGCTTTTGGAACATAGACCGGTCATGTAGCTCTTCTTGAGAACATCCAGAAATAGATTAACATAAGCCTTGACTTGTATATGCCCGTGGCCGTAAAGAAGAATGCACACACCTGATCTTCCAACATGTCACATGCAAATGACCTCAACTTGCAATTGCAAGTTTAATATCAGTGGTGCAAGCACAAGTCATTTCTGAATGTAATGCTTATGCGAAAAGTATGCAGCAGACGTTATAACATATTCTATATAGTTTTACGTTGATTGTCACCGATCTAACTCGAGCCTTTGGTTTTTTCATTCAGAAATAAAAATATATAGTTTTGATGATAACTAAAAAGGATAGTCAGTACATAGGGCTTGCAGATTTTAGACAGTCAATATATACAGTTTTATCTTCATACGACATACAAATTTTAGAGGATTAATGTATACAGTTTTATCTTCATAAGCAACAACACACAATCGAAGAGTTCCACTCTTTTCTTTATTTTACACATATAAAGCTGCTTAAGAAGCATAGAAATCATACGCAGGAGAATATAAGTGCTTGCAAACAGACGAGCATTAAAATCTTGTGAATCAACAGTAGTTAGCAGAGGAGAACACATCGAAGAAAACAGTAAGGCCCTACTAAGGGAGGTGTACCTTCAGGTACCTTCATGGTTGCTTCTTGCTTGCACAACGAACATTAAAAACCACACTCACCATAATTGAAAGCCCTCTTGTCTCAGATCTGAAAATATAAGCAATCAGAATATGATTTGAGAGTCAAAAGTATTCAGAACAAGCAAATCTCCACTAACAAATCCAAACAACCAAATTTGTAGCTTGTCATCATGGAAGCCATTTCAAAGTTCACACCAAAATGGAGAAAATCCATGCTTCCGTGCCTCCCAAACATGCACAGACTGCCACTTCTGTGTCTTTATTCAACATACCATTGTCTAGTTACCTCAGAGCTCTTCCCAGAACAGTTTAAGCCTAGGTTGGGATTGGAATAAGAAGCAACCATGAACTCTCTCTCTCCCTCATGCATACATATGTGTATATATATGACCACAGTTGGATAACACCTCACAGCAACTGGATCAAGTCTCTGCAATGATGAATACAGGTAATGACACAAATGTGCAATTTCTTGTGGGAGAAGAAAAGGTCACACAGCTTTGCTACTAACTTGTTTGTACTTTGTATACATCAGATTATATTCAACTATTTCAAATTTGTGTTCTTTCTTTTGTATCAACTAATATTTATGAAGTTAATTGATATAAATTAGATTTTTTAACTTAATTGAAAATTTGTAGTCTCACATAATGTTTTTAAGGATTGCAAACATTAGGTGGAGTTTTTTTGCCTTCTGTGTAACTTTAGCAGCAAATTTGTTGAAGTTATCAAATATAACAAGGATATAAAAAACAATGATAATGGATAACAATGGATAATGGCCAAAATATTAGTTTAATATTCTGTATAATTTTTATTAATCTTGGTTTAGGATTATACACTCTGCATGAAGCAGATACTCTTGAGAAAGGATAACAATGGATGATGGCCAAAATATTAGTTTAGCCTTCTGTATAATTTTTGTCATTCTTGGTTGAGGATTATACACTGTTGGTCCGGCCCATATGTGGGCTTTGGACAATTGGGCTTGTTGAGCCCAAATCACTAATTAAAATGTGAGATTGAACATAGCAGCGTGAGAACACGGCAGCGCGCGGTGCTGGCGGCGTGCAGAGAGAGAAGGAGAGAGAAAGATTAGGTTTCTGAGTTTTCTGCTTGACGATTGGTGGCCAACGTTGTCGGTTTTAGCTCAAATTTTATGTGGAGAATTCTTATAGTAAACTCTACAATCCTAACGGTGTTGATCTATAGTTTACCCAATCTGAGGTACTTTCCTGCTATACCCACTTTGTGAGACCTAGAATTCTCTTTTGAGGAGATCCATCTATGCTATGATGATATGTTAGAGTCAAGATCTATGTCTTTGATGTTATTATGATCCTCTAGTTATTCTAGAGAAGATTTACTGTAAACCTGTTATCATTATTATTGATAGTAGAAGTTTAAAGTGTACAACGATCCCGTGGTTTTTCCCGCATTTGGGTTTTTCACGTTAAAATTTGGTCTCACTATGTGATTGATTTATTGCTATATTGTTTATACTATTCTGGTTGATATTTATATTTGGATATCTGAGTTGATATTTTGATGAGAAACTCATTTTGATAGACAAAGAGGGAAAGAATTATTCCGCTTTAATAGATTTTTCCCAACATACACTCTATATGAAGCATATACTCTTGAGAATGGATAACGATGAATGATAATCTAAATATTAGTTAAGCCTTCTGTATAGTTTTTGTCATTCTTGGTTTAGGATTATACACTTGAATGAAGCAAATACTCTTGAGAATGGATAACAATGGATGATGGCCAAAATATTAGTTTAGCCAAGTGCAAAATTTCTGTTCTGCTTTTCACTTTTATATGCAAGGATAAACTCCTCTCTCTCTCTCTCTCTCTCGTATTTATCCCATGATCATGAATTCGTTGGCAGATATTTACGTATGCGTTCTACATATAAACTTTGGAATGTAATATGCTAAAAAATGCACGAAAGAAAGCATTTAGTAATAAACTTGAGATTTCTTTAGCAGACTAAATGGAAATTGATCTTTTGGTCTATAGTATGACTAATTTAATTAGAGTCACCGAGTATAATTTGTTCCTCTAGCATAACCTCACAATGTTTCAAGATCTTTTCCTCTATGATACATGCAATTATTTAAGGCAAGTCTATTCAAGCTTATCTCTAGCATAACCTCACAATGTTTCAATTATAAACAACTATCATTTTCTATCATAAGTATAAGCTTATTATTGAATCTCGGATTTTGATGATGAAATCAATCGATGAGTTTATAAACTAATAAGCATTTGAGAAAAGTGACGTAGGACAAACTTCAATAATGGAACGACAAATTGATTAAAGCAGGAGAATCATACATTGAGCCAAAGTTCATCATGTCAGAGACTAGACATTAGGCCACAAGGATCGGGTATTATACCAAGAAGATCGGATGTTACAGGAGGTCAACATGCCGATGGATCGAATAATATGCCGAAGGAAAAAATGACGTGTCGCTAGTCCAAATAGTGGTACCGCTAGGGTCAGTGATAGTACTGCCCAGACTGATGGTGGCACTACCAGAACATAGTCTCTTAGGCTGTGTCAAACAGTAATACTACCCAGGTAGGCAATGGTACCACTAGCACTTAGGCTGTCAAGTGGTAGTACCGTCCAATACAGGCAGTGGTACTGCCAATACCCTGAAAACCCGGGGATTTAAATTTTTGGCTCCATTTCTAAGGCCATTTGGGGCATATAAATACCTCACTCATGCTTACTTAACAAAGCACGAAAAACTTATGATTTTAAAGTATTATAAACTCTTAAAAAGTATTGAGTCTCTTCCTCCTTGAGTTTAGAAGTTATTCTAAGGGAGGTGTGAGGTCTTTTGTAAAAGAGGGTTGTAATGGTTCTCTCATAAGCCTGTGAAAATGAGAAAGAGTTGTAACGAAGGTAGCTGATCTTCTCCATTGAAAGAAGATCAATAATGAAAGCCGATGGTTTCGAAGGAAAAGGAATTATGAGTAGACGCAGGTCAGGACAACCGAATCATTATAAATCTGGTTTGCATTTCTCTTTATGCTTTTCCTTACTATTACTAACTAATTTAGTTGCTCACTACTCTTACTCACATTCTAAGTTAAATGTATTTCCGATACGGATTTCATCGATTGAAAATTTCAAATCGGAATGTTATTTAGAAAGCACTAATTACCCCCTTAGTGTCTTTATGATCCTAACAATTAGTATCAGAGCCTGGTTCTCTTAGTTGGATTAATACCCAAGAGAAATTTAATGATTTTTTTGGTAATCAAGAGAGTCACTCTATCACTCATCCTCCTATGTTTCATGGGACAGACTACACGTATTGAAAAACATGAATGTAGATTTTTTTGCTTTTCATGGATTTTGATCTATGGAACATTGTTGAGTTTGGTTTCAAAAATCCTCTAAACCAATGAATGAATAGAATGATCTTGAAAAGAAAATATTTTCTTTAAATATTAAAGCTATGAACGCTTTATTTTATGCTTTAAATAAAAATAATTTTAATTATATTTCTAACTATATATGATATTTGATATACAATTGAAGTTACTCATGAAGGCATAAGTAGAATAAAATAATATAAGATTAATCTCTTAGTGCATATTTATGAATTATTTAGAAAGAAGCCAAGTGAAACCATGTAGGGAATATAAGGGGCGACATCACATGCATAGCGGAAGAATATAAAATAAAAAATCCCTAAATTTTCCAAATATGTGTTCGTCGTCATGCGAAGATTGGTACGTAAAACTCACTAAAATAGAAAACCACATGTGAGATAGTATTTTACCTAGGGAGATCATATATCCCTGAATCCTCGTAAATCTGTAGAAGAGGGTGAAGGAGGTCAAGTATCCTCCTCTCTAGTGGTGATCCACACAGCATGGATACAACGACGCTCCTCAAATCTCCAAGCCTACTATGTGAGGAGAAAGGGAGAGGAGAATAGGAGATGGCTACTAAAAGAAGCTCTAGCCTATGAACCTTTGGTTCCCTCCTATTTATAGATGTCCCCTGTCAACTTAACCCCAATGGATCCTGCCCTATTAGGTATTGGATCTCCTATTGAATCTCAAATTTTGATAATGAATCAATTGATGAGTTTATGATATAATTTACGTTTTGAGTGACGTAGGACTAGTTTTGATCAAGGAAAGGCAAATTAATTAAAGCAGGAGGAATCATATGTTGGGCCAGAGTGAATATGCTAGAAGATCGGACGTCGGGCCAGAGGATCGGTCGACGTGTCAGCGGAAGACTTCGTGTTGGGAATTCGGGCATCGGGTCGAAGGATCGAACATTGCACCAAGAAGATCAGAAGTTGCGGGAGTCAACATGCTGATTGGGCAATATGCTAAAGAAGAAGATGATGCACCGAAGGATCAGATGAAGCACCAGATGAACCAATGACATGCCAAACAAAGGATTCATGCTTTGTAATCATTTGTCTAAGATCGAAGTAGTTTAGGGGACTAATTGAGTTAGCTTTTGGTATAATCATGCTAACTCAATTAAGGGCTAATTGGAACTTAATTAGGACTGATTTGGACTCATTGGGAGGCCCATTTAGTGACCCAAAAGTTGGGTCAGGTGATGGAACCACTTGAGAGTTGGAAATCTCAAAAAATTCGGTCTCTAAGGCTTTTAGGAAGTGGTACCACTAGACTGGGTGGTGGTACCACCTAGTGACTATTGAATCTCGGATTTTGATGATAAAATCAATTGATGGGTTAATTGATCTAATCCATATTATTGAGTTAAGTGTGCAGGATTAACTACGATTAACAGAAAACACAAAGCAAGAATACCGGAGTCAAGTTCGATGGACGTTTGAAAGTCCGAAGAATCATCGGAGATGCTGCCGGAACCAACCGAGAAGAAATCGGGAACCTGTCGGAAGTTCGCCGAAGAAATCGTCGGAGGTTCACGGAGAGATTTGCACACAACGAATGAAGAAGGTTTTGCACAAAGCATGCAGCAGCTTTTTGGTACAAATTGAGCAGCAAACTAAGGGAGAGCCAACAGAATTTGATGACCCAAACCTACTTCCTTTGCTTGCTGAATTTTCAGATATATTTGATGAACCATGCAACCTACCTCTTACCCATCGGTATGATCATTATATAACCATTCTTCCAAGAAAACCTCCGGCAAATACTCAATCATATCGGTATCTACATCTCCAGAAGGATGAAATAGAAAGGATTATAAAAAAGATGCTCGAAACAGGAGTTATTCGGCCAAGTTTCAGCCCCTATTCCTCACCAATGCTACTTATATGCAAGAAGGACGGAACTTGGCGGATATGCATCGACTACCGAGCTTTAAATGACATCACCGTCAAGGAGAAGTACCCAATACCAGTGGTGGATGAACTTCTTGATGAATTAAAAGGAGCTCGAGTCTTCATGAAGTTGGACC
>LVTN01000924.1:17406-27573 GCA_001649415.1 Musa itinerans | reverse complement strand
TTTGACACTTCGAACAATAGAATACCACTTGAGTGATAACTCAAGTGATGATGATGATCTTGAACTTCTAACAATAAAATTTAAAAAGTTTATAAAACAAGAATGAAAGAATAAAAATAAACTTAAAAAGAACAAAATAACTTGTTATGAATGCAATTGGCCAGGGTACTTCAAATGTGAATGTCCGCAATTGAAGAATAAGGTGCTCACACAAAAGAAGAAGAAAGTACTCAAGGTGACATGGGACAAAACGAGTACATCCGAACACGAGGAGCAAACCAACGACAACGAGTTAAGTGACTCAACCAAAACCCCTTTATTTTACTATGAAATTACTTGATGCATTTCATGAGTTGCTTGAAGAAGTAATAATATGTATCTTGATGATTTAATGATTTAATTATGCATGATGATTTGAAGTCTTGATGAATTTTGTGATGAATCTTGTCTTTGCTTTTCGGTTTTAAACATGATGCATGGTTTTGACATAAAAAAAATGAAAAATTTAGACATGCTTGTATGAAATCAATCATATAAATTGAAACAACTAAAAAGGAAAAGCAATATTGAAAATTTCTCTATCACTATCTTATCAATTTTTTAAAAAGAGATTAATGAATCTATTTATGTTATTTTTTATGAATATCTTGAAAGTGATTTTGATGATTTGACAATTTGAATTTGAATGTGTTATTAATCCAAATCATGATATGGATTTCTTGAAATTCATAATTAAGATTTCCTTTCAAGATCATTGACTATTTAATATCCTAAGATTTCTTTATGTTATTGACTAAAAAGGAGATTTGTCAAGATGAATCATTCACGAATTGATTTTCATATCATGATTTTCATATGACTCATTTGTATTTATGTTATGATTAGAATATTGATGCAAAAAAAAGCAAAAAGTTCTAGCTTGAATGTTAAACTTATGCATGTTCTCATATGATTTTTCTTGGTATTTACTGAGGAAAGATTTATCCAAATAAACCAATGATATATCTTTAGACTTTTTAATGTTTATGACTCGAATTTTATTATGTACAATTCTCATGTATTTATGATTTGTATATCTCATGATATGATTAAATCATTGATGTAAAAAGAGATAAATTGTACTATTATATTCTTCAATTCTCTTTGACAATAATAAAGGGGGAGAAAGTCTTGCTAATTGTAAAGGAAGCAAAAATTGCTAACTTGCATATCACAAAGAAAAGCAAAAATTGCTAGCTTGCACATCATAAAGAGAAGCAAAAAGTTGCTATCTCAAGAGAAGTAAAAATTTTGCTTAACTTCATATTCTCAAAAACTTGCTAGCCTTCATATTTCAAAGAGAAGTAACACTTGCAACTTGTTAGCTTGCATGTTCTAAAATGATGTAAAATTTGCTAGCTTACATGATGTAAAACTAGCTAGAATTGCTAGCTTGTAATCTCAAGAGAAGCAAAAGTGCTATCTTATCCATCTCAAGAAGCAAAGAATTGCTAAACTTGCACATCTCTAAAACTTGCTAGCTTGCATATTCTAAAGTGATGAAAAACTTGCTAAATTTTCTAGCATGCATATCACAAAAACTTGCAAGATGCACTTTTCCTTTTTATTGATGACAAAGGGGGAGAAGATATGATGATGAGTTGAATCATGCATGGTATGATGTACTTTTGTGTTTTAAAACATTATATGATTTTTTAAATTCAAAGCTTCTATCAATATGACATATTGATAGGGGGAGTTTTGTTTAAACTCCGTAATCAATTGGTTGTTATCATAAAAAAGGGGGAGATTATTGAATCTCGGATTTTGATGATGAAATCAATTAATGAGTTTGTGATCTAATCTGCGTTTTGAGTGACAAAAGACTAGCTTCGATCAAGGAGAGGCAAATTAATTAAAGTAAGATGAATCGATTGTTGGGCCAGAGTGAACATGTCAGAAGATTGGACATCGGGCTAGAGGATCGGTCAACGTTCGACAGAAGGCTTCGTGTCATGAATTCAGGCATCGGGCCGAAGGATCAGACATTGCACTAAGAAGATCGGAAGTTGTAGGAATCAATATGCCGACTGGGTAGTACACTGAAGGAGAGGATGATACACTGAAGGATCGGACGAAGCACTGGATGAACCAATGACATGCCGAATAAAGGATTCATGCTTTGTAATCATTTATTTAAGATCAAAGTAGTTTAGGGGGCTAATTAAGTTAGTTTTTAGTATAATCATGCTAACTCAATTAGGAGCCAATTGAGTCTTAATTGGGACTAATTTGGGCTCATTGGGAGGCCCATTCAGTGACCCAAAAGTTGGGTCAAGCGGTGGCACCACCATAACAAGTAGTGGAACCGCTTATGAGTTGGAAAACTCAAAAACCCAGTCTCCGAGGCTGTCAAACGGTGATACCACCTAGTGACATTGTGTTAGGCGGTGGTACCACCAGACTACGCGATGGTATCACCTAGTGTCAGGCTACAGGCAATGGTACCGCCTAGTGTAGGCAGTGGTACTGCCTGTACCCGGAAGACCTGGAAATTCAAATTTTTGGCTCCATTTTTGAAACCATTTAGGGCCTATCAATACCCCACTTAGGCAGTAAGAAAGAAGTATGAATTCTTGAGAAAAGAATTGAGTAAATTCTGCCAAAACTTTGAATTCCCTCCTCCTAATGCTTATAGTTAGTCTTAAGGGAGGTGTGTGAGGGACTACTTGTAAAAGAGTGACATGTAAAGGTTATCTCTGATAAGACCCTAGGGTTTTATTGTAGAAGAAAAAAGAAAAAAAGAATGATTACTTTGAGAGGATCGGCCTCCTACGGTTAGTCAAAAGACTGAATAATATTTCATTATATGTTGAAAAGAAATGGTTACATAATTATTTATAGAGTTCCACCCAAAATGCACTAGGACTTAGACTCGTAATAATAAATAAATATTAAATCAACCTCTATCTGACTCTACTTTAATTCAAGTAATCTAAGATCGACACTCAAATAAGCTCACTCACTAACACCCTTGCTTATTGAAAGAAAGCCCTACCCTAGATTGGCCCCTACCTTGCGTGTTCCATTACTTAGTGGAGTTCTATCGTTTAAGCTTGCAATTGCTGATGGTGATCATGATCTACCTCTTTATGATGGTGATCTACTAGTTTAGATAGCTCAGAAAATAAAATGGTCCTAACAATTCCTCCTTCAATTTAGCCTTGTCCTCGAGGCTGAGCAGCATTAAATTCTGGAAACTTCTCTTTTAGTGCTTTGTAGGACTCCCAAGTAGCATATATTGAATCTTGGATTTTGATGATGAAACCAATCGATAGTGTTTATGATCTAATCTACATTTTTAAGTACCGTAGGACTAGCTTCGATCATGAAGAGACAATTAAAGTAGGAAGAATCAATGTTGGGTTGGAGTGAAACATGTCAGAAGATTGGATGTCGAGTCGGAAGGTCGGTTCACGTATCGACAGAAGGCTTCGTGCCATGAGTTTGGGCATCAGGCCTAGAAGAGTGGATATTACACTAAGGAGATTGGAGTTACGGAGGTCAACATGCCGATTGGGCAAAAGGCCACAAAAGAGGTCGATGTGCCGAAGGATTGGACGAAGCACCGATGAACCAATGATATGCCAGCAAATATTTGATAATGCTTTATAATAATTATCTAGATCGAAGTAGTGTTAAGATGTAATTAGGTTAAAATTAAGCCAACTAAATTAGGGGGGCCATTGGGCCTAAGTAAGGGCTGAGTTGGGCCAAATGGAAGGCCTACTCGGCCACTTGGAACCATGCCAAGTGGTGGCACCGCACAGGGTGGGCGGTGGTACCGTTGGCCATAAAGGCTATCAAGTGATGGTACCACCCTATCATGCAGTGGTATCGCTAGAGCCTAGTCTCCAAGGCTCTATCAAGCGGTGGTACTTCCAGACTAGGCGGTGGGATCACCCAGTATTAGAGTATCAGACGGTAGTACAACCCTCACTGCCAGTACCCCGAAAACCTAAGGTGAGACACTTTTAGGCTCCAAGTTTGAATCCATTTGGAGCCTATAAAAACCCCATTCATCCCTGCTTAGAACACACATCAACTGAGAGCAAAAAAGAAGGAAAACGATGTTGTAATATTGTGAGAACTCTTCTCAAACTCTAAGTGTTGGGTGAAGTTTAAGAGAGGGGTGAGTGGTTGTAAAGGTTATCTCCTAAACCTGTGAAAAAGAGAAAATGAGTATAAAAGGGTAGTTGATCTTTGCCCATTGAAAGAAGATTGGTAGTCGAGATTGGATGTAGGTCACGACGATCGAACCACTATAAAAATCTGGTTTGCATTTACTTTAGCTTTTCATTTTAATTGCAAACTAAATTCTTACTTTCATTATGCTTATGAACATTTTTAATTCAAACATCTTTCTGATATATTTTAATCATACGAAGATTTTCAAATCGATGTAAGTTTTATGATTGCACTAATTCACCCCCTCTCTTAGTGCTGACTAGATCCTAATAGTTGGTATTAGAGTCACATTTTTCTCATTTGGTTCAATACCTAAGAGAAATGACTCTTTTCGACTTTCAAGAGGGTCACTCTATCATTCGTCCTCCTATGTTCAATGAGACAGACTATACTTATTGAAAAACTAGAATGAGGATTTCTTGATTTCTATGGATTTCGAGTTATGGAATATCGTCGAAAATGGATTTCAAAAGTCTTCTGTTCATTCCAATGAACGATTGAAATGATTTGGAGAAGAAGACTTTCTCTTTGAATATCAAAGCTGTGAATACTTTATTTTGTGCATTGGATAAAAATGAATTTAATCGAGTTTCTATTTGCAAAATAGCTTGAGATTTGGCACTAGTAGAGTTAAAGATTCAAAGATTAATCTTTTGATGCATGATTTTGAAATATTTTATATGAAGCCAAGTAAAACTATTGTTGAAATATATACCTATTTTACGAATGTCATCAATAGTTTAAAAGCACTTGGTAAAAGTTTTTCAAAATTTAAACTTGTTAATAAAATACTAAGATCCATTCCAAAAAGTTAGGATTCGAAAGTAACGACAATACAAGAGGTAATAGACTGAAACAAGTTTCCACTTGAAGAACTTATTGGTTCATTGATGTTAGAACCCTTAAGGATTCTAAGCTTGGGGTTGATCTCTTTAGGGGATCAGCCTCCTTGGAACTCTATAGGGGTTCCTTCCTCCAAGTTGCTGCTCAAAGGCTGCTAAGAAGATTCATATATTGCTTGTGAAAAGAGGATGAATACATGACTATTTATAGGGCTTTTAAACCCCAACTCCTAATAGGACTCCTACTCAAGACTCTAACTTCTAACCAACTCATAATAAGACTCCTATTCTATGAAGCAACCTCCTAACTAACCCTAACCCTAGTCGGCCTCTTCACCTCTTTAATAGAGGTCGACTAGGTAGGTTTTACATGAATGCCCCTTTCAATAAAATTCAATTAGGACTCTCCTAGCTAGAGTCCTAACAGACCCGTCCTCTTCAAATCAACCTTGTCATCGAGACTGACGATCCATGAATTTTGGGAATTTGATCTTCAAGTCGTCATAGTTCTCCCAAGTGGCATCTTCTGGTGGTAGGTTCACCCACTATATTAGCACTTCAGTAATAGGTCATCGTCGTCGAGTCACGATCCGTCAATCAATAATGGCTTTCGGTTGGGTCTGGAGTTCTCCTTGGATAGTCATATTTGGTATATGGCTTTGGGCTATCTCGTTTTGTCTCAGCTTGAGCTTTAAACATGACACATGGAAGACTGGATAGATTCGGGAGCTAGCGAGTAAGTCCAATATGTATGCTACCGCTCCGATACACTCCAAAATTTGGTAGGGTCCATAGAATCGAGGTGAAAGCTTCATAGATGCTTTGGTCTGAATTGATGTTTGCTTGTATGGTTGGAGCCATAGAAAGACCCAATCTCCTACTAAAAATTCTCTTTTGCCTTTATGTTGATCATATTGCTATTTCATCCTTGCTTGAGCTTTTCTTTGTGATGAGGGAAGCCCTTCGATGAAGTCCATTGATATATCAGTCTATATTGAGTCCGGGATGGGTAGAGGTTGCAGCTTTGCGGGTCTTGCCACTTTCTCGCCTTTATGTCATTGACATACATCACATTGTGTCAGAAATTTAGCAATAATATTTTTCAACCCTACCCAATAAAAGTTTTGCTTAATTCTCTTATAGGTTCTAAGGAACCTAGAGTGCTCGGCCGTAAGTGTGGAATGCATCTATTGAAGGATGGTCTTTATGCAAGTAGAATTTGGCACAAGCACAATGCGTCCCTTATAGCGCAATTCTTTTGAGTCCCAATTGTAATGAGCCACGGAGCTTGGTGCTTCCTCCAATTTTTTTATGATCTTACTGGTCTCTGGATCTTCCTATCATTTCCTCTTAACATCCTCAAGAAAGTCACTGGTCAGAAGTGAAATGGCCAAAAATTCAGCTTGTTCGGGTAGCTGCGAAAGCGCATCTGTAATAACATTCTCTTCCCTCCTTTTGTATGTTATTTCATAATCATATCCAATAACATTCTCTTCCCTCTTTTAGGCTTTTATGGTCGATCTTGATTTAAAAGCATTGCCCGATCAAGTACGGTCTCCGTTTGGTCACCGCATGCACAATCGCGAGCATCTCCTTGTTGTAAATAGTCATCTTGAGATGGGAAGGAGATAATGCCTTACTAATATAAGCGAGGGGGCAGCTATCTTGCATTAATACAACACTAATTTCGACTCTGGAGGCATCAGCTTCAATAATAAAAGTCTTGGCGAAGTCGGGTAGTGCTAATACGGGTGTTGTCGTCATTGCAGCATTAAGTTCATTGAAGGTGGTGGTGGCTTTGTCTGACCATTGGAAAGACAAAGCCACCACCACCTTCAATGAACTTAATGCTGCAATGACGACAACACCCGTATTAGCACTACCCGACTTCGCCAAGACTTTTATTATTGAAGCTGATGCCTCCAGAGTCGAAATTAGTGTTGTATTAATGCAAGATAGCTGCCCCCTCGCTTATATTAGTAAGGCATTATCTCCTTCTCATCTCAAGATGACTATTTACAACAAGGAAATGATCGCGATTGTGCATGCGGTGACCAAACGGAGACCGTACTTGATCGGGCAATGCTTTTAAATCAAGACCGACCAGAAAAGCCTATTCAACCGAGAAACCCGTATAGCGATTTTATATTCCTTAGGGTCGGCCAGTTCTACATTGTTTTAATTTTGGAGGGGTCCACCACCACACCTTCCTCTTATATGATATGCCCAAGATATTCCACCTTCTATTAAAGAAAGCTGCACTTCGATTTTTTGACAAAAAGAACATGTTCTCGCAAAATCGTCAAAACAAGTTGTAAGTGCTAAAAATGACTTACAAGAGAAGGGTTGTAAATAAGGATATCGTCGAAGAAAACCAGCACAAACTTACGAAGATAATTCCAAAAAATATCATTCATAAGACTCTGGAAGGTGGAGGGAGCATTGGTGAGACCAAAGGGCATTACCAAAAATTCGTAGTGGCTGTTGTGTGTTCGAAAGGAGGTTTTCGGTACATCTTCTTCGCACACTCATATTTGATGATACCCGGATCGAAGGTCTAGCTTTGTGAAGACTCATGCTCCCTTTAATTCATTAAAAAATTCATCTACTACTAGAATAGGATGTTTGTCCTTGATGGTTATGTCGTTGAGAGCTCGGTAATCAACGCACATTTGTCATGTTCCGTCCTTCTTTCATGCGACGAGCACTGGTGAAGAGTAGGGGCTGTAACTTGGCCGAATAACTCCTATTTCAAGCATCTCTCTTACAATCCTTTCTTTTTCATCCTTCTGGAGATGTGGATATTGATATGGCTGAGTATTTGCTAGAGGTTTGCCCGTAAGAATCATTATACAATAATCATGTCGATGGGTAGGAGGTAGGTTGTGCGGTTCATCAAATATATCTGAAAATTCAGCAAGCAAAGGAAGTAGGTTTGGATCTTTAAATTTTGTTGGCTCTCCCTTAGTTTTCTGCTCAAGTTGTTCTAAAAAGCCACTGCATGCTTTGTGCAGAACCTTCTCCATTCATTGTGTGCAAATCATTGTTACGTCGCCCCCACATTTCCCGTACAATATCACCTGTTTCCCCTTACTGTAAAATTTCATAATTAGTTTCATAAAATTTTAGAAAATATCACCTAATGTCGTCAACCATTTAATGTCGAGCACGGCCTCATAATCATCATGAGTGAGGAGGAAGAAATATGTAATTATCTCTTGATCCTACAACAATAGTTTCACCCGTGGGCACCTATGATCACACTTCAAAATTTGTCCGTCGGTGACTTTAATGTCAAACCTGCTACAGTTCTTGAATAGAAAAGGCCATCCAGACAGCAGCCTTATTGTTCATAAAATTATTCTCCCGGTGTCAATAAGAATGGTGATAGGTTGTTGCTTTCAGAAGTCCTCCCACTTTCATCATTTACGGGTTCGCGTAACCGGCAAGGGCATGCATTGTAATATCGACCGGCTACTGTTCTTTATCCATGACCGCTTTCTCATGCTCCTGGACCTCTTCCTCCATGTCTTCTAAAGGTTCAATCAGTAGGAGGCGGCCCCTTTTGCAGCGATGATCGCGGTTCCACTGCTCGTCGTAATGCCAACAAAGACCCTTTGTTGATTGGTCACGTAGTTCTTCTCTTGTCCATTTTTTTGGCAGTGAAGGATGGCTGGGAGTAGAAGGAGGTTTATATACCATGGGCCTAGGAGAGGTTCTCATGCTTCAAGCATCTTAGTTGAGCCGTTCTTCTTGTATTCGGGCGAAAGAAATCGCAGCTGTCACGGTACGGGGCTGCTGCGCCTTAACCTCCCCTTTTATCTCTGGCTTGAGTCCTTCGATGAATGTTCCTAACAATTGATGGTCAGTCCAATCATGAGCAAGGTAGGATAGCCTCTCAAACCTGGTTTGGTACTCTTGAATCATAGAGGTTTGTCGAATCTTTGCAAGTTGGCCATCGATATTTTCATACTTCGTAGGTCCAAAATGATTCAGCAGTGCGTTCTTAAATTGATTCCACATCAGAGCCCCATGATTGTATTCCAACCAATTGTACCATTGAATAGTATCTCCTTTAAGGTGGATGATAGCAATTTCCACCATAGAATCATCCGACGTTCAGTAGTAGCGAAAGTAACGTTCGACATGCAAAATCCACTCCGCCGGGTCTCCTTCTTCCCATCATGGGAAGTCCACCCTCATGCGTGGCTAAAGCATGTCTGAGGGCTGTCTCTCCTTCTCTGGAGATCTCTATGAACTCTCTCCTTGCTGAAATTTGGTTTGACTTGGCGGTTGTCCAATTCTGAATTCTGTAAACAAAGCGTGCAATTTGTCCTCCAAGCGCGATTCAAGCCGCGATTCAATCCGAGATTCCCATGCTTCAAATTTGGCATTAATTGGATCTTGAGAAGCCATAGCATATGCCTATAGATCAGAGATGTCCTTGTATTTTTTCTATTGATGGGTTAATGGCATGGGGTGGTGGAAGGTTCGGAAAAATTTAGGATTACGGAAATGTACTACAGTAGATTTTTACATCTAAAATGTAGCAGGTTGGACGTAAAAGGTCAATAGTTTATATTGAGAATTTTTTGATGAAACTAAAGGAATATCCACTATTAGGAAGTGTCAAAGCTGTCATAAAAATTTTGTAGAGGTTTGGACAGAAAAAATGTAGTAGTAAGATCAAACAATTTGTGCTATGCGATTGGAATTCTGCAGTGCATCTAGTAGATTGGACATAAAAGATTAGTAGTTTATATTGGGAATTTTTTGACGAAACTAAAGGGAAATCTGCTATTAGAAAGTGCCAAAGCTGTCATAAAAATTTTGTAGAGATTTGGATAGAAAAAACGTAGTAGCAAGATCAAACAAACTGTGCTATGCGGTTGGAATTCTATAGTGCATTTTTCGTCGTAGAGATAAAAACTTTACGACGAAAAGTTTATGCAGCAATATAGGAACAATTTTTTTTTAATTTTTGAATAATGATAACTAATTTGTAGCAGTAGTAAGGTAGGAAACCAAAACTTGTTGCAATTCACGGGGAGATCAAAGGATGATCCGCAATGGTGGAGATGACGGCGGAATTCGACGA
>LVTN01000924.1:3616-15674 GCA_001649415.1 Musa itinerans | reverse complement strand
AGTCCGAAGAATCATCGGAGATGCTGCCGGAACCAACCAAGAAGAAATCGGGAACTTGTTGGAATTTTCGGAAGTTCGCCGAAGAGATCGTCGGAGGTTCACGGAGATCACCGAGAAGGCTAGGCTACTCGTTAAAGTCATCGGGAGCTTGCTGGGAGTCCGTCAGAGGAAGTTCGTCGGAAAGCTCGCCGGAATAAGACTCGACGTTCGTGGTTGAAAACTTGCTTATGATGTTTTTTGTTATGTAGTTCTCTTGTAATTAGGATTAGGATTAAGAGATAATCCTATATCCTGGTTAGGGGCCAACTCTAAAAATGTTCTTGTGTTGCTACAAATTTTCATCGTAAACCGTTGGAATTTTTTGACGAGAATTCTGCTATCGCAACTTGCACTAATTTCCTTGCTATTATACTACCAAAAATTTCCTAATTAAATTAGTCATCATTGCTATTATATACACTAAAATTTTGCTATCAAATTTCCTCCTCAAATCTCTCAGTTTTTGTTGAAAATTTCATCGAGAAACCGCTGTTTCTTCGACAATAATTCTGCTCTTACAAGACAACATATATCTGTAGCGCAAATAGATTGGTTAAAGGCAACAATATGTGGCTGAAATTTTCTGTAGTAATCCTTCATTCGCAAAGATGATAACTTTTGCGATGAAAGGAATTCACAGCACGGGATAGATAAGAAGACTTATTCTTGGTATTTTGAATAAAAAATTACAGCAGCAAAAGGTATTAGTGATAGGAGAATACCATATCTCTGATGCAATTGGAGGTGATGGTAGTAGATTGATTTGATCTACGCTAGAAGATGACGGTGGAGATGGCAACATCAAGAGCAATTGTGGGAATTGCTTGGCTGGTGGTGGGTGGCAGGGATGGCAGCAAAAGCAACAAGATTACTGCTCTGATATCAGATGATAGAACCCCAAAGGAATTCTATATAGATTGATCTTTGAGGGAGATCACTCCTTGAAACGCTATAGGGGTTCCACCCTCCTAGAAGTCGGGCAAATGACTGCAATTGTAGATAGATCTTATTCTCAAAGAGATGGAAGCTACATTCTTATATAGGGCTACAAACCCTAGCCCTAAGGGCTGCTTCCTAAGGGAGTTACCCCTTTTGCCCTAAACTCTAACCAACCAGCCTAGTAAAAGGCGGCAGCGGCTAGGAAGTCCAAAGGCCCAAATATAAACCCTAGCCACTCTTCTTTATAGGATAGAGGTGGCTAGGTGGGGTTTATTACAATCTTACAGGGTTTTATTAGTTGCTTCTTGGTTGAGTAGGACCCAACTCTACTAGGGTCCTATCAGAACAAAAGAATACCACTCGAGCGAATGCTCAAGTGATAATGACATAGAACTCCTTACAAGTAAATTTATAAAATTTATAAAATATGAGACTAAGAATAAAAAATAACTTAAAAAGAAGAAGTTTCTAAAGAAGAAGAAATTATTCAAGGTGGCTTGAGACGAATCAAGCTCATTTGAAGACAAGAAGCAAACCAACAAAGATAAGGTGGCGAGCTACGCCTTAATGGCTATCGACCATGAGGTAACCAAAACCCTCTTAGTTTACTATAAAATTACTTGATGCATTTCATAAGTTGTTTTTAAATTAGTATATAAAATATAAAAATAAATGAATAAAAGGGGATTATGCTTTTCTTTCTAGTGTTTTTGAAAAATTAAAAAAATTGATCATGACAATTGCATTTCTTTATGATAAAGGAACAAAATGTTAGATTTAAATCTAATTCTTGTACACCTAATAAGATTAATCCTATATATATTTTTAAGAAGAAATAATATGTATCTTGATGATTTCCATATTGCTTTTTGATTTTGATTGAAGATGCTTTATGTTCAATGAAACCATGCTTGATGATTTAATGATGCATGATGATTTGAAGTAATGATGGATGATGCTTTATGTTCAATAATAATTTTGTTTATGTTATACTATTGATCTTTGTCATGATGAACTTCGGTTTTATACATGATGCATGGTTTTGACATAAAAACAAAAAACAAAAATATTTGGACATGCTTGTATGAAATCAATCACATGAATTGAAACAACTAAAAAGGGAATGTATTATTGAAAATTTCTCTATCACTATCTTATCGATTTTTTAGAAAGAGATTAATAAATCTCTTTATGTTATTTTTTATGAATCTCTTGAAAGTGATTTTGATGATTTGACGATTTGAGTTTGAATGAGTTATTAATCCAAATTATGATCTTGATTTCTCAGAATTCATAACTTGAGATTTCTTTTGAAGATCATTGACTATTTGATCTCCTAAGATTTCTTTTTATTATTTACTAAAAAGGATATTTGTCAAGATGAATCATTCACGAATTGTTCCTCCTTGATCTTTCATCTTTTATGTCATAATTTTCATATGACACCTTTGGGTTTATGTTATGATTAGAACATTGATGTAAAAGAAAGCAAAAAGTGCTAGCTTGAATGATAAAATTATGCATGTTAAATTCTTGATTTCTTGATATTTGATATTTGAGATTTCTTTTGTGTGAACTAAGATCTCATATTTGTTCTCGCATAATTCTCTCTTTTTACTAAAGAGGAGACTTATCTAAATAAATATTGATTCTTTCACTTGATACTTATGAATTGAAATTTATGTTATATGAATCAAGATTTTTCATTAATTGTTCTCCTACGATTCTTCTTGGTATTTATTAAGGAAAGATTTATCCAAATAAACCAATGATATATCTCTAGAATTTTTAATGTTTATGACTCGATTTTTATTATATACAGTTCTCATGTATCTGTGATTTGTATATCTCATGATATGATTGAATCATTGATATAAAAAGAGATAAATTGTACTATTGTATTCTTCCCTTCGTTTTGCGAATGACAAAGAGGGAGAAAGGATTACTAGTGTGCACATCTCACAAGAGAATCAAAATTTGCTAGTTTGCACAATTCAAGAAGTAAATCATGCTAGCTTGCACTTCACAAAGGAAAGCAAACTTGCTAGCTTGTATGTTTTAAAATGATGTAAAATTTGCTAGCTTGCATATTTTAAAATGATATATTGCTATCTTGCTAGCTTGCAATCTCAAGCAAAAGTTCTATCTTGCCTATCTCAGGAAGCAAAACTTGCAACTTGCATATTGCAAAAGGAAACAAGAATTGCTAGCTTGCACACTTCAACAAGAGAAAAAAATGTTATCTTGCATATCTCTAAAATATGCTAAGCTTATATGTTTTATAATGAAATAGAACTATGTTTCAAAAATTGCTAGTTGTACTTCTCCTTTTTGTTGATGACAAAGGGGGAGAAGATATGATGATGAGTTGAATCATGATGAGAAGATATGATGACAATAATCATGCATGGGATGATATACTTAGATATTTTGATTATGCATGATTTTATATTACATGCAATGATATGATTAATTAGTTATTTCAATATTCATGATGCATGCAATGGTGAAATACTTAAATTCTCTAAATTTAAAGCTTCTATCAATATGGCATATTGATAGGGGGAGTTTAGTTTAAACTCTATCATTAATTGATTATCATCATCAAAAGGGAGAAATTATTGAATCTTGAATTTTGATGATGAAATCAATTGATAGAGTTTATAATCTAATCTGCATTTTTAAGTAACGCAGGACTAATTTCGATCATGAAGAGACAGTTAAAGCAGGAAGAATCAATGTTGAGCCGGAATGAAACATGTCAGAAGATTGTGTTGAATCTCGGATTTTGATGATGAAACCAATTGAAGTGTTTATGCTTTTAATCTACATTTTGAGTAACGCAGGATGCTTCAATCTAGGAGAGACAATTAAAGTAGGAAGAATCATGTTGGGCTGGAGGAAAACGTGTCAAAAGATTGGACGTCGGGTCGAAGGATCGGTCGACGTATCGACAGAATGCTTCAGGCAATGGATTCGGGCATCGGGCCAAGAAGAGCAGATATTGCACCAAGGATATCGGATTTGCGAAGTTAACTGGCCGATTGGGCAATAGGCTACAAGAGAGGACGATGCGCCGAAGAATCGGACGAAGCGTCGAGGGACCAATGACATGCCAGACAACATGATTAATGCTTAGTATTAACTGTCTAGATCGAAGTATGTTTTTACATGTGCAGGATTAACTATGAGAGCAAGACATAAAGAAAAATGAAGTCCCAGAGTCAAGGACGCGATTTCGTTGGGAGTTTTAGAGTACGTCGGATGTCTAAACGTTCGTCGGAAGTTCTATCGAGAAATCCAAGAGCTTGCCAAAGAAGCTCGTCAGAACTCGCCAAGAAGATCATCGTGAAGTCCAGGAGCTCACCGGGAGTTCGTCGAAACATTGCCAAGAGATCATTGGAAGATCGTCGGAAGCTCGCTAGAAGAAACTAGACTTACGGACTTATTTAGCTTAGAATATGTCTTAGGAATCGTAGTTAGCACGTAATTGGGATTGGATTTGGGCCAACCCAATTAGGGGAAGTTGGGCCCATGTAAGGATTGTGTTGGGCCCAATAAGAGCCCCAAACAATGCCCTAAGAGGTGACACCGTTATGGCACAGTCTCCGAGACTGTGTCAAGCAGTGGTACCGCCGGTCTGGGCGGTGGTACCGCCTAGACACAACCTCTGAGAAGCTGCAGGCGATGGTACCACCCAGCACAGCCTCCCAGGTGGTGGTACCGCCAGACTGGGTGGTGGTACCGCCTAGTGCAGTGTCTGTGTCAAACTGACACTAGTGGTGGTACCGCCCAGCACAAGCGGTGGTACCACTCGTACCCAGGAAACCCGAGATGAGAAGTTTTTAGGCTCCAAGTTTGAATCAACTTGAGGCCTATAAATACCCCTCTCATCCCTGGTTAACACACACAAGCATAGAGAGATCAAAAGTGAGAAAACACTGTTGCAATCATAAGAGAAATCCCCTCCTATATATTCTAAGTTTAGAGTTCTGTTTAGAGAGGAGTTAGTGCTTGTAAGGGTTGTCTCCTAAACCCGGTAAAAGGAGAAGAGGGGTGTAAGAAGGAGGTTGATCTTCGCCTATTAAAGGAAGATCGATAGTGGATACTAGTGGCCTCGACGGAAGAGGAATTGACGAAGTGGATGTAGGTCACGACGACCGAACCACTCTAAAATCTGGTTTGCATTTACTTCTTGCTATTTACCTTACTGCAAACTAAATCTTTACTTGCCTACTGCTTTCACTTTATATTCGAATGAGAACAAGATTTCAAGTTATCTTTCAAGTTTGGTTTTCAACGTACGATGATTTACGAAGTTGACATGATTTTACCGCTGCACTAATTTATCCCCCCTCTTAGTGCCAACTCTTGATCCTAACAGATTGGACGTCGAGCCAAAGGATCGATCGATGTATTGGCAGAAGGCTTTGTGCCATGAGTTCAGGCATCGGGCCTAGAAGAGTGGACATTACGCTAAGGAGATCGGAGTTGCGGAGGTCAATATGCCGATTGGGTAAAAGGCCATAAAAGAGGATGATGCGCCGAAGGATTGGACGAAGCACCAATGAACTAATGACATACCAAAAAATATTTGATTAACGTAATGTAATAATTGTCTAGATCAAAGTAGTGTTAAGATGTAATTGTGTTGGAATTAAGCCAACTCAATTAGGGGGCTTTTGGGCCTAAGTAAGGGTTGAGTTGGGCCGAGTGGAAGGCCCACTTGACCACTTGGAACCATGCCAAGCGGTGGCACCACCCAGGGTGGGCGGTGGTGTTGAATATCAGATTTTGATGATGAAACCAATTGATAGTATTTATGATTTGATATACATTTTGAGTGATGCAGGAAGCTTCGATCAAGGAGAGATAATTGAAGTTGGAGGAATTATGTTGGGTCGGAGCAAACATGTTAGAAGATTGGACGTCGGGCCAAAGGATCGGTCGACATATCGGCAGAAGGCTTCGGGTAGTGAATTCAGGCATTAGGCCAAGAAGAGTGGATATTGTGCCAAGGATATCGGAGTTGTAGAAGTCAACTGGCCGATTGGGCAATAGGCCACAAGAGAGGACGATGTGCCGAAGAATCGGACGAAGCATTGATGGACCAATGACATGCCAGACAATATGATTTATTATTAGTAATAATTATCTAGATCGAAGTGTGTTTTACATGTGCAGGATTAACTATGATAGTAAGGCATAAAGCAAAATGAATTTCTAGAGTCAAGAACGCGATTTCGTTGGGAGTATGAGAGTTCGTTGGAAGTCCAGACATTGGTCGGAAGTTCTGTCGGAATTTACTTAGAAGTCCATGAGCTTACTGGAAGAAGCTCGTTGGAACTCGCCAAGAAGATCGTCATGAAGTCCAGGAGCTTGCCGGGAGTCCGTTGGAACATTATCGAGAAATCGTCGGAAGTTCGCCAAAAGATCGCTGGAAGCTCGCTGGAAGAAACTAGACTTATAGACTTGTTTAGCTTAGTAAATGTCTTAGAATTCGTAGTTAGCATATAATTAAGATTGGAATTGGGCCAACCCAATTAGGGGTTAGTTGGGCCCATGTATGAATTGTGTTGGGCCCAATAAAAAGTCCCAAATAGTGACCCAAGAGGTGGCAACGTCGTGACATAGTCTCCAAGATTGTGTTAGGCAGTGGTACCGCTCAGACATAGTCTTTGAGAGGCTGCAGGCGGTGGTATCGCTAGACTAGGTGGTGGTACTGCCCAATGGCAGGGTGCCAGGCGGTGGCACTGCCCCTATCAGGCGATGGTACCGCCTAGTATCAGACTGACACTAGCGGTGGTACCGCCCAACACAAGCGGTGGTACCGCATGTACTCGGGAAACCCGGGACGAGACATTTTTAGGCTCCAAGTTTGAATCAACTTGAAGCCTATAAATACCCCTTGATATGAATGAGCAAGTTGATTATAATTCTGCTAAGGATCCTTTAACTATTCATAGAGGACCAATGACAAGAGCGAAAGCTAAAAGGATGAAAGAAACCTTAACTTGTTTATTGGAAGGCATTTGGAAGGAGCAAGCTGGTCAAAACATGGTCAAGGTTCTATGGATACAAGAAGAGCCTAAAATGGTCAACCTGATTCAAATAAGTCCACATCATGAAGAGAAAGTCCAGCTTGAGAGAAAGATGAATTTTTAGCCCATTTTGAAGAATAAAGGTCATTCAACCATATTAGGCCATATTAGGAATTATGGGCTTATTCATGAATAATCATTCAAATCAATTAAAGGCAGATTCATGAGTAATCTAAATTCATACATTAGGAATATAAATGTTATTTAGTGTATTTAATAGATTCATTCCCTTTGTACTTGGCCTTTGTACTATATAAACAAGGTTGACTCCTTTTGTAAGAAAGACAATTCAGAAATGTATTCAACTTTCAACACTGGTGAGTGTTTTGGTTTTAAATTCTTGTATGAACTTTGAAACTTATCAAGCTATTTTGCTTATGGCATTAAAAACCCAAAAATCTTTATTTTTCCTTTCAAGTTATCAAGCTTATTAGTTTGTGATGTTTTAAGGGAATCAAAGTGCTATTCTAATTACTTCATCAAATTTTCATTGATAAAGTGATTAGAATAGTTTCCCTAACTTCAATCTTGAACGATCTGTCTTATTTCAATTCATTGGAGAGGGTCAATTTGCATTCCATATGTATCATAGGTCTTTAGCTATCGGGGTGTATGGTTGCTAAGTTGATGATTTCCATCACCCTTCTCATCCCTGGTTAAGTTACACAAGTATTGAGAGTAAAAAGGAAAGAAACGCTGCAGTAATCTTGTGTGAACTCCTCTCAAAGTTCTAAGTGTTAGAATAGTTTGAGAGAGGAGTGAGTGGGGGTGTAAGGGTTATCTCATAAACCTAGTAAAAGGAGAATCGAGTTGTAAAAGGTGGTTGGTCTTCGCCTATTGAAGGAAGACCGATAGTGGATGTCGGTGGCCTCGATGGAAGAGGAATCAGAGGAGTGGATGTAGGTCACGACGACCGAACCACTATAAATCAGTTTGCATTCTTGTTCTGCTTTAAATTCTCATATTGCAAACTGATTTACTTACTTTACTTGCTTATTGCCTTCAATACATTTACGAACAAGCTTTCAATCTAAGCATCTTTCCGAGATCGGTTTTAATCGTACGAAGTATTTTTCAGAATCGACGTAATTTTACCGACAGTGGTTGGTCTTCGCCTATTGAAGGAAGATCGATAGTGGATGCCGATGGCCTCGATGTCATTTTACAACTTGATTCTCCTTTTACCGGGTTTAGAAGATAACCCTTACACCCCCACTCACTCCTCTCTCAAACTATTCTAACACTTAGAACTTTGAGAGGAGTTCACACAAGATTACAGCAGCGTTTCTTTCTCTTTCATTCTCAAGTCTTATGTAATTTAACCAGGGATGAGAGGGGTATTTATAGGCTTCAAGTTAATTCAAACTTGGAGCCTAAAAATGTCTCATCCCGGGTTTCCCGGGTATGGGTGGTATTATTGCTTGTGTTGGGCGGTACCACTGCTAGTGTCAGTCTGACATTGGGCAGTACCACCGCTTGATAGGGGCGGTGCCACCGCCTAGCACCCTGCCACTAGGCGGTACCACCGCCTGTAGCCTCTCGGAGACTGTGCCACAACGGTGCCACCTCTTGGGTCACTATTTGAGCCTTTTCATTGTGCCCAACACAGTTTATACATGGGCCCAACTGGCCTCTAATTGGGTTGGCTTAATTCAAATCCCAATTATGTGCTAACTACAAATTCTAAGATATTTACTAAGCTAAATAAGTCCATAAGTCTAGTTTCTTCCGGCGAACTCTCGGCAATGTTCTAGCGGAGTCCCGGCAAGCTCCAAGACTTCACGATGATCTTCTTGGCGAGTTCTGATGAGCTTCTTCTGGCAAGCTCCTGGACTTCTTGGTCAATTCCGATAGAACTTCCGATGAACGTTCGGACTTCCGATGAACTCTTGAACTCCCAACGAACTCACGTTCTTGACTCTAGGACTTCATTTTGCTTTATGCCTTGCTATTATAGTTAATCCTGCACATGTAAAACATACTTTGATCTAGACAATTATTTCTAAGCATGAATCATGTTGTTCGGTATGTCATTGGTCCATCGACATTTCGTCCGATTCTTCGGCGCATCGTCCTCTCTTGCGGCCTATTACCCAATCAATCAGTTGACCTCTGCAACTCCAATATCCTTGGTGCAATATCCACTATTCTTGGCCCGATGCCCGAATTCACAACCCGAAGCCTTCTACCGATATGTCGACCGATCCTCCGATCCGTCGTCCAATCTTTTGACATGTTTGCTCCGGCCCAACATGATTCCTTCTACTTCAATTGTCTCTCATTGATCGAAGCTTCCTGCATCACTCAAAACACATATCAAATCATAAACACTATCAAATGGTTTCATCATCAAAATTCGAGATTCAATAATATCCCCCTTTTTAATGATAACAACCAATTGATGACAGAGTTTAAACAAACTCCCCCTATCAATATGCCATATTGATAGAATCTTGAATTCAAGCTGAATTAAAGTCATTGCAAATTTCATCATCAATATTTGTAACACATCATCATGCATAATATGATTATACTTCTCCCCCTTTGTCATCATAAAAAAGGAGAAGTGTAACTTTCAAGTGTTTGGAAATACAAGTTCAAATCATTGCATAATAAACATAATATTAAGTTTTATCATCATTGCAATTTGTAAGCTAGTAAATTTAGCAAGTGTTACATCATATTAGAACATGCAAGCTAGCAGATTTTATATCATTTAAGAGCGTGCAAGCTAGCAAGTTTTCAAAAACAAATGCAGGATAGTATTCTTGTTGAAGTGTGCAAACTAGCGATTCTTGCTTCCTTTTGTAATGTGCAAGTTGTAAATTTTGCTTCTTGAGATAGGCAAGATTGCACTTTTGCTTCTTTTGAGATTGCAAGATAGCAAGCAAGTTTTTCTCCTTACAATTTGTGAGCTAGCAAATTTTACACATATGAAAGTTGGCAAAATTTTTGCATCTTTTGAGATGAGCAAGCTTTTTGCTTCTTCTTGAAGTTTGCAAGCTAGCTAGCAAGCTAGCAAAATTTGGTCCCCCTATGTTATTGTCAAATAGAAGGGAAGAATATAATGTTGTAATTCTTTTCCCTTTTTATCAATATTCACATCATGACAAAGGTAAAGTGTCAACCTTATTTCAATATGTTTATGCATAATTATAGTTTCAATTTACAACATGCACAATTTTAAAACGTTACATATCATTCGTACTCTATGCATGATACTAAAAATAAATCAATCATCATATTATACATGATACTCATAAGCTAGCAAATTTTATATCATTTCAGAGCATCAAAACAATATCATGAGTATCTCATGCATTCATATCATCACATGAAGAATATTAAGAAGAATTAGATGATGAAATTTACTTTAAGAATATAAGGAATTATACAAAGACAAAAAATCATATCATGAAAGATGAGATCATATGAATACCAAAAGACATGATTCATTTTGACAAATCTCCTCTTAAATATTCAAAGAGAAATCTTAGGAGATTAAATAATAAATGATATTCAAATGAAATTTTAAGTTATGAATTTCGAAAAGGATATTCTCTTTAGTAAATCGCAAAAGGAAATGTAGGAGAAAAAGATTTCAATTCATATATAAGAAATCTTATGATTCATATAAAAAATCTCCTCTTTAGTAAAATACCAAGAAAAATCATAGGATTACAAAGAAGAGATCTTGATTATCTCAAGTAATTCCAAGAAATCAAGATAAAGCTCATTCAAATTCAAATCATTAAATCAAAATCATTTTCAAGAGATTCTCAAAATTCATAACATAAGTAGATTCATTATTTTAATTCCAATGATAATATATTTTCCTATTTATGTGTTTCATTTGAAGTTATTTATTTCATACAAGCATGCCTTTATCTTTTTCGTATGAAAACCATACATCATGGTTTAAAAATCGAAAGTGTAAGATTTATTACGCCAAAGATCAATAAGGCATAAATCACCCAATAATCATCATTACTTCAAATCATCATGCATAATTTTGAAAGTTAAACTTATTAAGCATAATCACTATGCATTACTTCAAATCAAACATGATTTCATTAATCATAGAGCATCTCCAATCAAAATCGAGAAACAATATGGAAATCAACATGATACACATTATTGCTTCTTAAATTAATTTTGTTAGGTATACAAGCATTAGATTTATATCTAACATTTTATTGCATTATTACATCATTAAAACATCAAGCATTATTTCATAAGGTATTTTTAATCAAATTATTTTGTTTATCATAAACATATAATTTTTATGATTATTTTCAAAATTACTAGAATGATAAGCATGATTCCTAATTTTTTATATTTTCATTACATTATTAAACATGAAGTTTTCAAGAAAAATAATTATTCTAAACTAAATTAAAAGTAACTCATGAAAAGCATTATGTAATTTCAAAATAAATTAAGGGCATTTTGATTGCCTTATTGTCGAAAGCCGTTAAGATGTAGTTTGCCACCTCGCCTTTGTTGGTTTGCTCCTCGTCTTCGGAGGTACTCATTTCATCCCAAAGTGCTTTCTTCTTCTTCAATTTGTTTTTATTTTTTGATTCTTGCTTTAAGTACTTTTTAAGTTTTATTGTGAGAAGTTCAAGTTCATCATCACTTGAGCCTTCGCTCGAGTGACCTTCTTTTGTTTGATGTTCGAAATCCTTCTTGTTCTTTGGAAGGTGATTCTTAAGTTCTTCACGTGTATTACACGTCATTTCATACGTCATCAAAGACCCAATTAGTTCTTCGAGTGGAAAATAGTTTAAGTTATTTGATTCTTGAATTGCCATTACTTTTGAATCCCAAGTTTTAGAAAGTGAGTGTAAAACTTTGTTTACAAGTTCAAAATCTGAAAAGCTTTTACCAAGTGCTTTTAAACCATTGACGACATCCGTAAAACAAGTGTACATGTCAACAACGGTTTCGCTTGGTTTCATATGAAACAATTCAAAATC
>LVTN01000923.1:67558-121498 GCA_001649415.1 Musa itinerans | reverse complement strand
TTAGAGAATCCTACTACAATACATCTATAACAACTTATCATCCCAAGAAAACTCCTTACCTCTATTACAATAGTCGATCGGGACTAGTTACTAAATACTTTCACCTTAATTGAATATACTGGAATCTCTTCGTTTGATACATTATGTGCAAAGAATATTAGCTTCTTTAGCCAAAATTTATATTTCTTAAACTTTATATATAATTATTTTTCTTTCAAGATATTTAAGGTTATTTTTAAAGATTCTATATATTCCTCTTTAAAGTGTAAGCATATCAAAATGTCTAATAAAAATAATCATAAATCTGTTTAGATACTCATTGAATATCATGTTTATTAAGTCCATAAAGATAGCTAGTATATTTGTTAGGTCAAATGACATCATTATAAATTTAAAGTGCTCATATATGATATTGAAAGTGATATTGGGAATGTCCCCTTTAGATCTTTAATTAATGATACCCTGCTCTCATATCAATTTTGAAAAACACTTATGCACCTTGTAATTGATCAAACAAGTCATTAATTCTAGAAAATAGGTATTTATTCTTAATAGTCACCTTATTCGACTCCATATAATATATGCATAATTACATTGTTCTATTAATGATACCCTGCTCTCATATCAATTTTGAAAAACACTTATGCACCTTGTAATTGATCAAACAAGTCATCAATTCTAAAAAATAGGTATTTGTTTTTAATAGTCACCTTATTCGACTCCATATAATCTTTTTTCTTTACAAATAGGACCGATGCTCTCCATGATGAAAAGTTAGGACAAATGAACTCTTGATTAAGAAGCTCTTGCAATTGTATCTTTAACTCTTTTGGTTCTATTAGAGTCATTCTATAAGATGCTTTGAAACACATTGAGTGCTCTACATTAAGTCTATGACAAATTTAATCTCTCTGATCATCTAAAGAGATCCCTTGGAAGGACCTAAAAAAATTTGCTCACAACCAGACATATCTTTTAGCTTTGACCTTCGATTCTACTCTAGTGTCAATCACATTTGTCGAATATCTTATGCATCCACCATTTAAAAGTCTTATTGCTTTTATTATCGGGATAAAATATCTCCATGATGAAAAGTTAGGACAAATGAACTCTTGATTAAGAAGCTCTTGCAATTGTATCTTTAACTCTTTTGGTTCTATTAGAGTTATTCTATAAGATGCTTTGAAAACACATTCAGTGCTTTACATTAAGTCTATGACAAATTTAATCTCTCTGATCATCTAAAGAGATCCCTTGGAAGGACCTAAAAAAATTTGCTCATAACCACACATATCTTTTAGCTTGACCTTTGATTCCACTCTAGTATCAATCATATTTATCGGATATCTTATGCATCCACCATTAGACATATCTTTTAGCTTAACCTTTGATTCCACTCTAGTGTCAATCACATTTGTCGGATATCTTATGCATCCATCATTTAAAAGTCTTATTGCTTTTATTATCGAGATAAAATGGATTGATGTCTTCTCTTTAGAACCAACAAAAACAAACTCTACAAACCCTAGAGGTTGAAATACTATCCTTTTTTTATTACAGTTAATGAAAGCATGATGTTTAGATAACCAATTCATAATCTTATATATTCAATATTATTTTATATTCAATTAATTCTTTGTTGATAATCTGAATTAGATAAAATCTTAATCCTTGACCTAAATACATTATATCTCTTAATGGAATAACTATGTATTACATCACATCTAATGCTTTAGACGATTTGCCTAGTTTCTCCACACAAGCTAATTATTCAAAAGAATACATGGTGTTAGAATCAATTAATATATATAAGAAAATATCATAAATAAATATCTCACCCGAGAGAACTTATGGGCTAACCTTTGCTTCTGTCTTAATCATCAAAAAGACTTTGCCTAATATTCTTTTTATGTTATGATGAGATTGTTATATAGTTCCTTGCTAAATGTTCTAGCTTTCTACATAAAAAATATAGTCATTTGCCTTTAAGACATTCTCTCATATGATACTTTCCACGTTTAGGGCAAATGGGTCTTTGCGCCTGAGCTGGTTAAGAAGACAAGGATATTTGATTCACTTTTTAATAAGCTTAATATGAAGTCCACAGAAATGCTCCAACACGATCTCTTTAGAATAAGTAAGAGCTCCAAAAAACCTACTAGCTTCTATTACTTCACTTGGACTCAAAATCGTTATCCCTTGCCCTCTTTAATCAGTTGTATTAGGGTTATCGCATGGAGATCATTGTATAGTTAGTCCTTAATCCTAGAAGGAATGTAACTGACTCGCTTAGTCTTTGCCTTCTAGTTGCGTTGTACTCACAAACTCCCTTTTCTGTTTAAGGCATCGATCATAATATTTACTTGTTTGGGCTTATATTTCATTACTATATCAAATTTACTTAGAAAATCCTACCTCGATCATAATATTTACTTGTTTGGGCTTATACTTCGTTACCATATCAAATTTACTTAGAAAATCCTACCATCTTGTCTATTTTAGGAAGAGTTTCTTATGAATCTAAAAGTAACTCAATGTGATGTCCATTATCAACACAAATCATGTTTTGAAAAGTTAAAAGTCTCCATACCCAAAGATTGTAAACCACTAATGTCATCTTCTTCTCATGCATAGGATATTGTAGCTTAATCTCATTGAGCTTGTAGCTCTTGTAGGTCATAAGGTGACTCTTTATATAATAATTCTTTCGATAGTGAAACTTGAAATATTCATATAAACTTTAAAAGATTCATACCTTTCTAACTATCATCAAGGTTGTTACTTTTTTAACAACTTTGGAGTGACATGTTTCAAATATTTCAAAATGAAACATCGATAATAATTGATAAAACTAAGGAAAAATCTTAGCCTAACATCTTCTTTGGTTTTTATCATTCTATCCTAACTTACACCTTCGATTCATCAATCTGAATCGTCCTAACATCTTCTTTGGTTTTTATCATTCTATCATAACTTACAACTTACACCTTCGATTCATCAATGTGAATCGTCTCTATACCCGATATCCTAAGAATAAATTTTATTTATTCATATAAAATAATATTTCTCTTTTTTCATAAATAAAATATTCTCCCGAAGAGTTTGGCAAATGGTTTCATATATTTAAAAACCTTCACTACACTTCATCTTAACATCTTGGGAATAATCAAGATGAAGCTACAATCCTTTGTTTTAATCTCTTAAATGTGATTAACATCTTTGACATTTGAAAATGTATTTCACTGTCTACCAAATCTCTTTTACTGTAGATATAAACATGCAAGTCCTGATGTTCTATGGTTGCATTAAATTTCAAAGCTCTATCATGACCATTGAATAGAGGAAGAAAGATTTTTTTGGGCAATGAAGAAAATAACTTTTAGCCTTATATCAGTTAGACTCTTATAATGGAATTCTTCTTCTTTATTTGATTGAGGAACTTATATAATTTACAATGAGTACAAATTTGATAAATGGAGAAACTAAATCATACAATTATAGGAAACTAATATCTTAAAAAATAAAATGGAGAAACTAAATCCCATGAGGCGTTGTGGACAATGGTCTGATTGTTTTCTCCTCCTAATGCAGGTGAGATGTGAAGCAGAGAAGCTCCAGGTCCTGCTGTTCTTTGATATCATGAAGATCACATTTCCAACTAAATCCCATGAGGCGTTGTGGACAATGGTCTGATTGTTTTCTCCTCCTAATGCAGGTGAGATGTGAAGCAGAGAAGCTCCAGGTCCTGCTGTTCTTTGATATCATGAAGATCACATTTCCAACTAAATCCCATGAGGCGTTGTGGACAATGGTCTGATTGTTTTCTCCTCCTAATGCAGGTGAGATGTGAAGCAGAGAAGCTCCAGGTCCTGCTGTTCTTTGATATCATGAAGATCACATTTCCAAATTCAGAGTTCCGAGAATCCAGAACTCTAGTATGTCGCCCTGGGGGAGCCGCGATGACACCCGCGATGACACCGTATCAGAAGCCAGCCTCCTCCAGCAAAATCAATCTGTGAACCTCAATTGACAATCTGATTAGCCCTGTCTCCATCAAGCCCTCACAACATCAGGTCACTTCTATGGATGATGAATGGAGGCCAAAGTCTTAGAGGTCGATTTCTGGCAATTTGAATGCAGAGATGATCAAGAGGACACACCAAGGGAAAAGGGTAAAGTCTTCAGGCCAGCATGACAGAAGAACTTCAACTTATACAGTCATCTCATGATTACCTGATCAATAAAAGAGAAAGACTAGTTAAAATCCATATAAATTCAAGTCTGATGATTTCTTCTTACCTTCTTATGATTTCTTCTTCATTCAGATGGGGGTACATGTTTGGCATCATCAACAATCATCAAATTGGCAGTAAGAGAGAAGTGTGAGAGAGATGGGAGTAACTCTGCATATGGATTCTTCATTAAGCTCCCCAATAGTCCCTGCAAATAAGGAGTATAAGAGAACACAGGGCTGAAATATTAAACACATCCACAAAATATAGTTTTAAGTAATTTTGATTAGTATTCACTGATAGAACTGTCTCCCAAAGAAAAGAGTTCTCAAAGGAAGTTTCATTCTTTATTTCAGTTTAGTCATGCCTCTATGCTATCCATGGTTGTGAACCAAAAGATCTACCTAGAGCTATGCCTAGGTCATCGAACATATTTACCACACCAATTCTGAAATAATGGAGGACCTTATGGCTCCGGTTGTGACCTCGACAAGCTCAAGAGAAATGACAGCTATTTACAACTCTTACCTTGCTTACCAGGGGTATAGCAGCTAGAGACGAAGGCGACCAGTTAGTGGCCGTTGAAAATCATAATTGTGCAAATGCTGCTTTCAAGTTTTCTCCTCCCAACAATCTAAACCAAGTGAACGACAAGCCAACATATCTGGTAATATACCTTGCTTTAGCATTATGTTATACAACTCATAAGCTTTTTTTCTTTCTCCAATCTTGCAATAACCATAAATTAAAGTGGTATAAGTTACTAAATTAGGTCTTAGACCAATTCTTAACATTTCATCCATCAGTGAAACTGCAATGTCCATCGAAAGCAACTTGCTGTATCCATATATAAGACAGGTATATGTAAACACATCTGGAGGCAAACCACTCTGCATCATTCTATTAAACCATTCCAAAGCCTTATTCATATTCTTACATTTACAGAAATTAGCAATCAGTGACGTGAATGCAATCCTGTCAGGCATCACACCCCGTTGAACCATTTCCTCAAACAAATTCAAAGCTTCAGGCATCCTCCCATCATTGCAGAGCCCATTTATGAGGCTTGTATATGTAAATATGTTGGGTGTGACACCCTGCTTTGACATTTTAGCATACACCTTTAAAGCTCCTTCCATGTTTAACATTTTGGCAAAACCCTCAACAAGGGTACTATAAATAACAACATCAGGACGAAGCCCTCTCTTTATCATATCTCCAAAAACTACCCAAGCCTTTTCAAACATCCGCTCTTTGCACAAGCCATTGATGACGACTCCGTACATGCACAAGTTGGGGGTGATTCCCATGCCACGAACTTCATTCAAGAACATTAAAGCATCGTCTACATAATGCTCTCTGAAGAATCCATCAACTAGGACAGTGCAAGTAACAATATTCGGCATTATCCCTGTTTTAATCATAACTTGGAATTGTGCTAAAGCTTCCTTCAAATGTCCATGTCTACAGAAGCCATGAATAAGGCTGGTATAGTTATAAACATCAGGAACAAAATTATTTTTGATCATATCCTCCCAAAGAGCACAAGCACCATCCAGATCCCCATACTGACAGTACCCGTCAAGAAGAATGCTATAAGAGATTTGGTCATGCCTGCAACCTTGACGCCTAAGCTCATGGAACAAATTTAGTGCCACATTCACTTCTCCTATCCTACATAATCCATATAAGAGTGAGCTATAACTAACCAGGGTGGGCATAGTTCCACAGTTTACCATTTCAACAATCAAATCGTAGCCCTTCGAAACATCACCTTGCTTGCAAAACCCATCTATCAGCATTGAATAGCTGTACACATCAGGTGAGAATCCACATCCTTTCATTTCATCTAAAACCTTCAGTGACTCTAAGGGCCGCCCTTCCTGGCAAAAACCATGAATAACAGCATTGAAACAATAAGCATTCAATGGGAGACATTTGTGCTGCAAGTCCTGTAGAAAGCTTAACGCAGGCTCCACATACCCGGCGCTACAAAGTCCACGAATGTAAGTAGCATAAGTCACTGCATTTGGCCTCACTCCTACCTTTTCCATATCCAAAAGAATCTCCTTAGCTTCATCCAAATATAAGATGTCCCCTGTAGCATATAAACCCATCATGATAGAGTAAGTGTAGACATTCGGAGAAGGGCCGGAATTCTTCAAGGCCTGAAATAAGCTTCTAGCATACCCTATCATCTTCCTCTCAACCAAACATTTAAGCAAGAAATTGCATGACTGAATAGAGAGTTGTAGTGCAACTTGCTTAGCCTCTAAAAATGTCTCAAGGGCATCTTCAAGCATTGAGGCCTCTGCAAATATATATATTAAAGATTCATATGCTTGTGATCTCATGGCACCATCCAAAAGACTTACTAATGGTGAAAGCAATTCGAGCATGTTGGAGCCAACATTCCTATTGTATTCTGCTATATCTCGAAGCAAATGCTTGACCTCCTTATGCATCCCAGCTGACAAGAACGTATGGATTAGCACTGAAAATGATTCCAACGATCGGGATAAGCCAAACCTGTTCACTGCTATGGAGAAGCTCATCTTCCTCGCCACTTCCCAGTTCAAAGTGCTCACTACAAAGGAGACGAAGGGAAAAATACTCCGACCTCTAGTGTTGCAAAATTCAGATTTTTTCTTGCTCTCACCGATGGCGGCCAATTCTAAGAGTTGCTCTGAGGAAAAGAATTGGTCATGAAGACACGACGACAATGCCAAGGCGGAAGAGTAGGGCCTCCAAGATCGAATGTTTTCAACAAAGACGCCATGGAAAAGTACTAACCCGTTTCTACTCATAGACCAGGCCTCCAAAACCTTTCATTCGGGCAATCGAACAAACATCCATCAAGCTTGAATGAAGAACACAATCGGAAGCAAAGAAAGAGCGACAGAAGGCACTTCTATCGTGCACTCGGACGAGATTTAACAGCGAGAACCTAGAGAGGTGTTAGTGGAGAGAACACCGTAGGCAAAAACCTGATTCCACGCTGACGATGTGAATCGAAAGCAGCGGTTTGGGGGCATCACTTGAACGGGGAGAAGAGAAAAGAAGACCTAAGAAACGCAGGCTCGCAGCCTCAGCGGCCGCTCGCCAGCCGCAGGCCGCCGCCATTGCCCCGCGGATGAGGGTTTCAAAAGGAGTAAAAGTGCAGCGATCGAGCGGCGCCACGTCTAACTGGTGTAGTCGAACCTTCGTACTCCCCTCAAATCTCAGCCAGACGTTTTCTCTTCTTACGGTTTGGATTGCTTCAGAGAATGACGTGTTTCGCCAAGTCAACCAAAGATGTGCATTTTGCTGGAGGACATCCCTCCCTTAAAAATTTATTTATTATTATTTTTTTTTCAATGTTAATTTTTCTCTTATATCATTCAATTTTATTTTCCATTTTTGATTCAGTTTGATACAATAAATGGTTAAAATACTTCAAATCCTCTATTAAAAATTTATCTGATTATTTTTTTTTAATGTTTATTTTCCCCTTTTATCCTTCAATTTTTTTTTTTTTTTTTCGATAAATTGTTGCAAATCCTACATTGCTTGTTCCCCCTCCCTCCTATATCTTTCTCTCTTTCCTACCATCTACCATGGAGGCCAGTGCTATTGTACCAAATATTACATTTATTTCTTTTAACTAAAACAATAGTGCAAATTCCATATTGCTCCAATAGACAATTTATTTGTGGATGTAAAGCAAAGTAATTGGTTTTGAATAGAGAAATATCTAAAAAAAAACTTTAATTGTAATAAGAAAAAAAATAGATTACTTATTCTTATGATATTACCTTTAAGAAAGCTAAATAATAGGATATGGCTCTTATAATGAATTCCTAATAGTTGGGTTATTACAACTTACAGATGTGGATAACTAAGATGTAATATTGTAAAAATGATCAAATTGTATGGGCTAGCTCACTGTTAATGTATTTTTTTAATCAATATTTTAATTCTCACAAACAAATAATATTTTACATCTTAAGCAAAGTTTAATCTGACACAATATAATTTAAACTCATAGGGTGGATTAGCATAACACAAAGTATTAATTGCACAAACTGCACTTTAAACAAAACAATGTGCCGGTAAATCATTCATCTTTGTAAACAAACTTTCTATACACAACATTTCGCCTTTGGCATTTTATACATGGAAGTCGCAACATTGAATTAAGAAACTCTGCAAGTTTCAGCTTCCTATAACACCAAGAAAGTATTACTTGCACAAATTGCAATTCAGACAAGACAAATGTGCTACTAAATCATTTGAGTCTTTGCAAACAAGCTTGTAGACACAACATTTCTCCTTTGTGCTTTTGCACTTGAATGTCAGCGTTGAACTAATAACAACCTGCAAGTTTCAGGTGGTCAGAATACCAAGAAGTATTTCTTGTACTTCAAATAATACAATGTGCAGCTAAATCACTTTAGTCTTTGCAGACAATTACATCCTTTGCGCTTTTGCAAATGGAGATCACAGAATAGTTCCCAACTCTAGTGAACATACTGCAACTTTCAGCTCTGCTAATCACTTCAGTCTTTGCAAACAAATCTGCATACACAAACATTTCTCGCATGAAAGTCAGCAATGGAGCGATGCCCAACTCTGGTGAACCCTGCAAGTCACTTTCAGCTCTGCTAAACATTTCTCACATGAAAGTCGCACTCCAAACAATACATTGTGCTGCTAAATTACTTTAGTGTTTGCAAACAAATTTGCACACTAACATGCCTCCTTTGTGCTTGCGCACATAAAAATCTCAGCATTAAACTAATGTCCAACTCTGGTGAACACACATCCTGTGAACTGCAGCTGCCAACAATACCAAGAAGTGCTAATTGCACTTCAAACAACACAAAGGGCTACTGAATCACTCAAGTGTTTGCAAACAAATCTGTATACACAACATACATCCTTTGTGCTTTTGCACGTAAAGTCACAGCAATGAACTAATGCTCAACTCTAGCGAACACCCTGCAAGTTTCAGCTGTCCATCCAACTCATGCAGCACGGCGCAAATCTCTGATGAGAGATGAATCATATCGCAAGCAGCAAACTCTTGCACCACCCCATCAATCTCAATCCAGCTGCACCCAGGTGCCCTCTTCTGCACTCCCTTCTCCTCCAACATCCCCCTCACCGTCCCAACCTTCTCCCATGCTTTAGCTTCAGCATGCATGTTAACCAGAAGCATATAATGTGCACTGTGCTCTGGTTCCAGTACAAGCAGCTTCTCTGCAGCAATCTCGGCTACCTCCATGTTTCGATGTATTCTACAACCAGAAAGCAAAGCTGACCAGATTGCGGCGTTGGGTGCCATTGGCATGCTCCTGATCAAATGCAATGCTTCTACTAAGTGGCCGGCACGCCCTAGAAGATCGACCATGCATCCGTAATGCTCCCTCTCAGGACGTATTAAGTAGTCCTTGATCATGCTGGAAAACATCATTCGTGATTCTTCCACCAGCCCTGCATGATTGCACGCGCTGAGAATGCTGACGAAAGTGATACCATTTGGTTGAGTTTTGCCTTCCTCATTCATCTTGTGGAACATGGTTATCGCACCCCTCCCGCATCCATGGATCGCCAGCCCTTGGATGACCGAATTCCAACAGAATATGTTCCTCTCTTCCAGCTTGTAAAAGATAACCAGTGCTCTCTCTGCACTCCCGCATTTTGCATACATATCAATCAGTGCTGATCCCAAGTGTACACCAAGATCAAACCCATCGAGCATCACATATAGGTGCAATTCTCTCCCCAAGTCGAGAGCTCCGAGATGAGCACAGGCTGAGATCACGGTAGCCATCGCCACTCGGTCAGGTCTGACTCCTGCAGCCTTCATACCGTGAAAGGTTTTTATTGCCTCTTTGTACCGCTTGTTCTGGGAGTAACAAGAGATCATCGTGGTCCATGAGACCAAGCTCTTTTCGGGCATCTCGTCGAACAGAGAAACGGCAGACTCAACATCCCCCGACCTTCCATACCCAGCGATCAATGTATTCCATGAGACTATGCTTCTATCGGGCATTTCGTCAAAGAGCCTCCTGGCCGAGGCCAAGTCGCCAAGACGTGCGTGGCCCAGAATCATCACCGTCCACGAGACAACATCTCTCTCAGACATTTCGTCGAACAACCTGCTCGATTCATTAATCTTGTCGGAACCGGAGTAAAAGTCCATGAGTGCAGTCTGGAGTAAGAGTTGGGTTCCGAAGCCCATTTTCACGATCTGCCCATGAACTGCTTGGCCGAGCTCAGTAGCCGATGACCGAGCACAAGCCTTAACTAAGTGCGAGAAAGTACATCCATCAGGGAGCACGTCGGACCTCAACATGCCAACATACAACTCGAGGGCCGTGGCCGATTCAGACTGCCGAAGGAGGCCACCCACGACGGCATTGTAGACGAAGACGTTCGGGTCAGACATTCGGACGAAGGCCCGGAGGGCATAATCGATCAGGTGCAGCCGAGAGCATGCGGCGAGGAACTGGTTGATCGAGAAGGAGTCGCGAAGAGCGCGGCGCTTGAGCATGGTGGCATGCACGGACTGGAGGTCCTCGAGCGAGCGGCATGCTTGAAGCAGGGAGGGGAATGCTGGGAGTGTCTGGAAGGTGGAGGTGGAGAAGAAGATGGTGGCAATGGCCTTCCGCGGCTGGATGACCATTAATTTGTTGTCACTTGCTTTACCAAAAATGATTGCAGAAAGCATGATGGCTATTTATTTATTTATTTATTTATTGGTCGAATGCTTCAAGAATTCCAACTCAATTTCAACATCATGATGGATGCCAAAAAGAAATAATAATAATAAATAAAATCAGCAATCTCTCACAAATTTGTTATTTGTTATCACATTCAATTGTTAGGAGGAATCAAACTCTACATGGCGATATGGCCGCCCTTTGTGTTTTTGTCTGGATGCCAGCCTTGATTTAATATGGCTATACCGCATGCATACTAAAACTCTAATTTTTTGAGCAAATAATATTTAATATTTTAACCATGACAAATAAATAAACCCTAAAATTCCAATTATTTGGGATTGATTGAGCTTTGTAAACGGTTGTCTGCTTGATTAAAAATAATTTAGATTCTTATTTATGGTATCCTTCTATCCCATCCCATCTACTACTAATTATCTTATCTTTTGATTATAGTTAGTATTTTTTATATTTATATATTATAATGTAAAATGCTGTCATCTGTAACTACACTTAGAAGAAACGAAAGGACATCCTCAACACCACACAAAAAAAAACAAACAAAAACAAACAAACAAAAACAAAAAAAGACAAATGTTCCATTATGCATCCCACTTAAAATTAGTGTCCCTTTGAGCTACACAATTAATTATAGTTTCTGTCGAAATGTTGGCATCTTGAGTTCTGACCAAAATTTTAGGGGATAAGATAAGATATCCTACTAGAATATATAATATTATATATATATATATAGATAATATTTAATCTCCATTCCTTTCTTTTCTTTGTGTATATATTGGAGGATTAATATCGCTTTTGCAGGGAACATGGTAACATGGACATCAGCAAATCGAGTGTTCTCTGCGTCACATCCGTGACCTCACGAGGCCAAGATGCAACTCTCTCTCTCTCTCTCTCTCTCTCACATTAGTGTTTGACGAATTGCCTTGCTATGTGCTGGCCATGGCAGTGCGTGAACCGAGCCCTGCTCCAGCGTCGACGTACGAGCTTGCTTCATTAAACTAATGAGAGAATTTGGAGTAAACAAATGGGTCGTGAGACCAAATCCAATTCTATTCCCTCTTTTCCTTTCTCCTCATCGCACATGGAGAATCGCGCCACCGGGGTTAAATCCCTGCCGCGGGGGGGACGAGGAGTGAGCGAGCTGCACTAGTGGCGATCGACTCCCATGGCGGACTCGGGAGCAGCAGGAGGGGGAGACAAGGACGGCGAGCAGACGCGGTACCGCGGGGTGCGGCGCCGGCCGTGGGGGAAGTACGCGGCGGAGATCCGCGACTCGACGCAGCACGGCGCTCGCCTGTGGCTGGGCACGTTCGACACCGCGGAGGAGGCCGCGCGGGCGTACGATCGGGCCGCCTTGTCCATGCGGGGCTCCCTCGCGGTGCTCAACTTCCCCGCCGACGCCCGCGCCTACGCCGCCGGCTCCTCGCGCGGCGGCAGCAAGCAAGTCATCGAGCTGGAGTGCTTGGACGACAAGGTGCTCGACGAGATGCTCGAGTTCGCCGAGAAGGAGAAGGGCTACAAGAAGAAGTGACGATCGAGCGCGGCGTCGTCGCAGGCACGGAATAAGCCAAGGCTGTAATACTTGTATGTAACTAGGCTGATGTTTGGGGACTTGGAAATCTCTTACTTACTACTCCACTCTTGTGTCAGCGATCGTCTTCGAACATATACCTCTGATGCATGCATATACAGACAGAAGAAGCACATCCGTTCCGCCGTTTCCATGCTTTCAGTCCACCAATCATGCCTTCACAACTCCAAGGGTTTCACCCTCTTTCCAGCTCGGTTGTTGTTGGCTTCAGCATAATCTCACAAACAACATATCGTGAACAAGGGTGGGGAAGCACAAGAACACAAAGAACAGTCCGACCGACCTACCATGAAGCCGCCATGCTCTCCCTACTCATGCATGGTTCCGATATCGGACTTCCATCCTTGTTCCTTGCACCGAAACCACCAGTTGTGTACTCCATCCTTGTTCGAGCTCGCTGTTTGATGATGGGAGAACACACTCCTGGTTCTGCAGCGGGAATCCAGCTTCCTGTGATCTTATGTAGATTCTCTTCCTCCTCCTCCTCTTCCTCCTCCTCCATGGACAGAGACACTTGAACCTTTGGTTTTTGTGTGTTTTGATCACTCGAACCTCGATGTTCTTGATCCAGGGGTTGATGCCACATATAAAGACTACAAATTTAGCCCAAGATATTGATTGGATTCAGCAAACTAGGGCAACAATGTATGCATCTCTCAATCATGCAGGAGAGGACCTGAATTCCCCTTGGGATCAAAAACTCGAAGCTTCTGAACATTCATTCATGTTAGTGCAATTCAAATGGGTTTTTCAAGATTCATTCATGTATGGAGAGGAGTTATCCTACATTCTTTCGAGGATTCAATCCAAACCTTGCTCGTACATGTTGTAAATGCAGGTTTCCATTAATGTGGAAGCTTTGTGTTTATGTATGTATGGATCACATTATTTATTTTTATGATAAGAAAAATAATATATTAGGATGTCATACTCCCCCCAAAGGACACTCGGCACTCTACTACTACTACTTTTTCGCACTTAATCAGCAATCATTAAAGACCTAAATTAAAATAAATTTATACTTATGGTCGCATATTCATGTACTTGCAACATGTCATTTGTCTTTAAAGTTTTTCAAGCTCATCATAAGATACTCTCTCTCTCTCTATATATATATATATATATATAATCCGATTTCTTACATAATGTAGGCAATGGATTAGTGATTTTGTGATATGAAAATTACATAATTATGTTAAGCACATGTGGGGAAAAGCAGTATAAACATAAAAAGACTATTCATAAATCTAAAATTAAAATTTGACAATGAGACTATTTATGCAACTTAATCATTTTTTTTATGGCTCAGTAATATGGGATGCCACATTTTGTGTTACTTAGTCCTGCATGCACTTCTTCTTATTAATTTTCTCATCGATCCCGATCGCTTGTAAAATGAATTAAAAGTAAAAAAAGAAAATTGCCTTTGTCGAGAAGCACATTATATGATGAGCCTCTATCGTAATATTTCTCGAGAAAGGAAGATGGTAGATATTGTTAAATCATATGTAACAAAAGAGTTATAGGTTGAGAGGTTTCGTAATAAAAGACTTTATTCATTAATCATCTATCCTATTTCAATCTCTGAACCTCATGTGAGAATAGGGAGAATCATATATTAAGCATAATCCTTTCTCAACTAATAATAATAATAATAGAGTACTACTAGCTTAGGATCTAAAACAAACAAGGAAAAAAAAATACCCGAGGCGAAAATAAAAAAGAAAATATATAATGAACTTCTCAAAATAATCTTGGACTTTGATTAAATCATGACTTAAACAAATGTGATATTTTTTATCTCTAATTTAAAGTAACTAAAGCTCTATCTAATCAATTTATCAAAAACTCATATCTTAAATCAATAAAATCCTATTTACAACTCTATCTTATTTATCTATAGGACAAGAGTTTCAAAATCTCTCTACAAAATAATAATAATAATAATACCTTAAATATATATATATTTTTTTCTCTCTCTTGAATACTCGATGCATAACTTTATCACTTTATGTAAAGAGATCCTAGCTCTCTTAAGCTAGCTCCTTGCCTAAACCAAAAAAAAAAGGGTCTAATTAATATTCCAATAGCCTTGGGCCCCTAACGAATGTGAAATCCAATGAGGTCATATTTTTCAATCTATGAGCTGCACGATAGGAGATAATTTTGGTGTCAAAACTAGTCTTTTTAACGATAGTATAGCCTAAAAGACATGGAGATGCATTGGTCTCTAACTAATACGATCGACTTCCCATTATGTTATAGCTTGTGTGATCGATGAGCTGATGCACCGGCCACCTTCGATATGATCATAAGTTTTTGATTTCGAATATTGATGATCATCATCCGATTCAATTATTAGAAAACAAATCCAGCAAGACAAATATAGAATCTATCTATAATGGTTCTATACTCTTTGCATACATCGACGATAGAGAAAATTTTATATAAGAATAATAATAATAATATATATATATATATATAAGAAAGAAAACCATCTGTTGAGTTAGTTCATGCATCACAATTTTCTCGTAAACCCGAGCGTATATATAGTCAGTCCCATTTGAAAGAGCTCCTGTTTCCATATTTAAATTCTTATTCTCAAAGTAAATTGGTACCCATAAATAAATAAATAAATAAATTCGGTTCATGTTAGTGAGATGGATCAATTTTTTGTATTGTCCTGAAGAAATTTTCAGATAAATACGAAGAAAAAGAATAATAGTCCCCGGTGGAGTCATATTTCAGTACAGCATGGGGAGGGGGTTGATGACGATGGTACGTACGTGAGTGAGTTCTCGAGAGTATACGAAACAAAAACCACTCTTGGTATGGTGGTGATGATGGTTATTATCGACAAAATATCCCCAGAATCCTAATTAAAATCACATGTGTCGATCGACTGAATTCAGCAACTCTGACTGATAATATGATATGATCCAACAAGTGAAAGTAAAAAAAAAAAAAAAAAGTAGAAGAGGCTTTCACGATAGAGGGTGGGGGGGGGAGGAGGCAGGCACGTTCGAAAGTGCCCCAAGTGCCGGGCGGACGAGGAGTTGGTGTGCAGGGCCGGAGGGAGGAGAAAGATGGCGGCAGTCCCATCAGATTCCCAACCCGCACCGCCCCCCCTCGTCTCTAGAAGACGCTTCAAGCATCCTTTTCTGTCTTTCCGCCAGCCAATCTTCGGAAGGCACCATCAGCAGAGAGGCTTTCTCATCATCTCCAGGGCCTACCTACTCTCGTAGGGGACGCGCTACGAGAACCACGCTCGCCAGGGGGCATGCACCTCCCTCCGATTTCCATCCTCGAATCTGATTAATAGCTAGCTAGCTATTCATGGATTTCACCGAGCCCCACTTAGTTATTCCGATGCAAGTGTTTGAATTTGTTTTCCGACGCAATATGATGATCGAGCATCCTAGTTTCTACTGCCATGGAGACATTGGAGTATCGACAGCATGTCTATGAGTAGTAGTGACTCATGTATTTTTATTATAATCTACTACTCGTGAACCTAAACTAATTATTTAAGTGGCTGACTTATATCATCAAAGCAAATATGATGATGATCGAGTCTCATAATCTTACTTACTCAAGGTGATGAGATGATACACACACATATATGTGGAGAATATGATATGAGTAGCTGCTGCATTTTTTTTTTTTAATGTCTGTCTACTTTGATCACACACGCTACTTAACCAGTCAACTTATGGAACCGAGCCTTAGGTATCTAATCATATAATAATAGGTGCTGAGGCCGACACAAACAAATAATATCGAGAATATATAGAGAAATTTAAATGGTGAACATCAATAAGATATCGAGTACCACATAACATTCTTGCTTAAAGCTAAGGAGATTAGATGGCGGCCACAAATTCCATTCCATTCCATTCGATTATCCGAGTTTTTGAGCTCATCATCTCACGTCCAGTTTAGGAAGCTGAGACCGGCTATCGTGGTGGAATGAATGAATGAATATTATATGCATGCAAGTATCGAAAACACAATAAGGGAGAAACCTGTGTGTATGTATGTATGTATATAGGTAGTCAGATGAATAATAATACCATTCGAATATGGAACGATGAGAATACACTTTGCATGGAATTGAGCTCAGTGAATGCTGAACACGATACGATTACAGGAGCCAAATGGGGCACGAGCATATCCTCTTTGACTTTTGTACTCACCCATCACCATCGTTATCATTACAGCAGCTCAGTTGTGTTGCGATGGACACCATCTAATTATTATTGTATGGAATTTTGCCTGTTAAATCCTTGCTGTGTCTAAAAATTATTATTATTATTATTTTATTGATTTTATATAATTATATATTTATACATACCATCAAAGACTAATATATATTTTTTAACATCCACTTCGATCTGAATGTAAATGATTTATCAAATTCTACGTTTAGTCTCTTTGCACCCTTGATTTAGAATTCAGTATTTTTAACTCATATCTTGGGATGAAAAGGTCGAGCAGAAGCTATTCGTTCGTACATGATCTAGAAGAAACTAGAGGATCGGAGAGAGCACATGAATAGATAGCTGATTAGATTTGGACTGACCCAAAAGAATATGACAGGCAATAAAATCGCACACTCATGCAAAGCATAATAAGAAGAACATAATCTGGATGATACCAGCACAATCACATCGGGAAATGTATCAGATTCTGAGACTATCAACTCATTCGACTCGGATTCTAACTGCACGAAATCATATGACACATACAAAGAGGCTGTTACTATCGGAAACTGGGAAAGCATTTCAAGCAACAGACAGATGCATCAAAGGAAGCTACAAAAGCAAAAATTCCGATAGACAACGATGGACACGCAGTGTGGCATCACATCATAATCTTTCCATCTCAGATTTCTATCCCTTGTCTATAGCTTAGCAACGATTACTTAACCAACTAGGTACCGTTATGAGTATCGAGGAGAAATATTAGCACAGTATATGAACCTCTGTCCTACAAACTAATTATATAGATCATCATCGTCAGCTCCAGCACCTGATGTGGCAAATGGGTCAGTGCCAGCAGTCCCAGCCTCTGCTCGGCCAGGGAACTGGAACTCGCTTCCAAATCCCCTAGACTGCTGCAAAGTCTGAGCGAAAGCCTGATATTTTCGAATATCTGCATCGCTGACACTCCTCCGAGCAAACTTCATCGACTCCTCAAAGTGAACCGCTTTGATTTCTGCAACTCCATCGGCATCATCTTTGTCCATAGCTTCTGGATTCTCGCTCCTCCGCCGCTCCCTTTCTATATCCTGGACACCATTTAAAAACACATGCAAAATCATGATGGATTTTATTAGTAAAAGTGTAACGTAAAAGTGTAACGGACCACAACATTCTACAAAGAGGTAGACACTAAAGGGATTAAAAACGAAGGGCCAAGAGAGAACTACGAGGCCTGCTGCGACCGTACACAGGACCGGAAAGGGCTTGGTCCTCCATGAAGGAAATGAGAACACAGAGTGAGAAGCCATGGCAGGACCAAACTCACATCAGTGCCGAGGAAAAAGTTTTACCTTCTCGATGTTTTCTCTGATTGCATATTTACATGCTCGTTGGCAAATTTCTGTGATATCTGCACCGCTGAAGCCTCGAGTGTACTTAGCAAGAGCAATCAGATCCACATCTTTTGCAACAGGGGACTTCCTCGAGCAAGCTTTAAAAATTTGGTACCGTGACGCCTCGTCTGGCAGAGGAATGTAGATTAACTGATCAAGACGGCCTGGCCTTAGCAATGCCGGATCAATAATGTCAGGCCTGTTTGTTGCCCCAATTATAAAAACAGTTTTCTTAGCATTCATGCCATCCATCTCAGTCAGGAGTTGATTGAGAACTCTATCAGCAGCACCTCCTGCATCCCCAACACTACTCCCTCTCTGTGATACCACGAATTGTAGTTAAATGAAATAATAGTGATAGATAAGAAGGGCGATCAAACATATGCTGGGACGAACCTGAGTTGCAATGGAGTCCAGCTCATCAAAAAAGAGTACACATGGAGCAGATTGACGAGCCTTATCGAAAATTTCTCGAACATTTGCTTCGCTTTCGCCAAACCACATGGTGAGCAATTCTGGACCCTTGACACTGATAAAGTTTGCTTGGCATTCGTTGGCTATGGCCTTTGCCAACAAAGTTTTTCCGCAACCTGGAGGTCCATAGAACAGGACTCCCTTTGAAGGTGACATACCAAACTTTTCAAACTTCTCTGGATGCTCAACTGGATATTGGACAGTCTATAAATAAAAGAAAAATTCATGACCAAGCAGTTAGTTGAAATTTCCAAGAGTACCAGAAAAAAATGTCAATTGTTCCTTCATAGTACCTCTTGCAGTTCCCTCTTGACATTTTCAAGTCCACCGATATCATCCCAAGTAACATTTGGCACTTCAACAACCTGGATGCAGGTTCCAAGAACTAAATAACAAATTGTATTTCAACTAAACAAGAATTACTAACAGAAATGCATATGTTGGAAAAAATAAGAACATGGCATTTACGGTTTCCCGGAGTGCAGAAGGGTTGCTGGTTCCAAGAGCAGTTTTAAAATGTTCATTTGTAACAGCCATAGAGTTCAGAATCTCGGCATCTATAGATTCATCCTCAAGGTCAATGATGTCCATTTTCTCGCGTATGCACTGAAGAGCAGCTTCGGTGCACAAGGCAGCCAGATCAGCCCCAACATACCCATGAGTGTCCTTGGCAATTCTTTCCAAATCAACCTGCATATAGACAATGTGTCAACTACCATCATAAACCAGGGCACCCACAAAAAATATCATAAGAAAGACAAAGCATTCTCATAAACAATCTTACGTCTTCAGCTAGTTTCATATTCTTGGTATGTATGCGAAGAACTTCTAGGCGACCAACCTCGTCTGGCACCCCAATGTCAATTTCCCTATCAAACCTCCCAAACCTTCTAAGAGCCGGGTCAATGCTGTTTGGTCGATTTGTTGCACCAATTACAATCACATGGGACCGTGACTTCAAACCATCCATCAAAGTCAAGAGTTGAGAAACGATACGCCTCTCCACTTCTCCATGGGTTTTTTCCCTCTTAGGAGCAATGGAATCTATCTCGTCAATGAAAATAATCGATGGTGCATTCTTCTCTGCTTCTTCAAATGCCTTTCTAAGGTTGCTTTCACTCTCTCCAGCTAGCTTTGACATAATTTCAGGACCATTGATGCAGAAGAAAAATGCTCCAGTTTCATTTGCTACTGCTCTTGCAATCAGAGTCTTACCAGACCCAGGAGGTCCATACAACAAAATGCCTTTTGGTGGTTTTACACCGATGGACTTGAACAATTGAGGGTGTCTTAGGGGAAGCTCGACCAATTCTCGAATTTGTGCCATCTGCTTCCTAACACCACCGACATCATCATACCCTACCTCATCAAGCCGTTCCTCATCCTCTCTTTTAATAGGGTCTCCATCACAGAAAATCTCAGTATCGGGGGCAACCACACAGTATTCTGGTGGGTCAGTTTCAGTTACCTTGAACTCAACACTGCGCATCCCACCCCTAACAAGGAAGAGGTCTCCTTTCCTAACAGGGCGATATGCCTCCAAGAAGTATGCTGAAAATCACATAAGAAAAAGAGATAATATTATGCAGAACACAAACAAAAATAGCAGGTTTCTAAGGCTATGGAATGCAAAAGAGCCATTTTGAAGACAACGAACAATATTCTGCAAATAACATAAAAAGTTAGAAATAAAGATCTCTAGTTAGCTGTATTATTAGCGATCGAGCTTAATCCAGCCAGAAACTTTTGCCTGAGAAAGTCAAATTCAAGACAGGAGTTGTGGAACGCTTATTGTTCTTTGAGTAGATGTACTTCTTTCTCAATCTACTCCTCAACAAATTAATTAACCCAATGACAAAATTAGCATACTGTGAAAATCCTAGCTAAAGGCATTGAGTTTATGATCGAACAATGTCCACAAGGCCCAAGTTGTAAACCATTGATCTCCCCCTTTAACGCCTCTTCAATTGCTTGATATAGACCATATCACTCGGTTTAAATTCAGCAAACAGAATATGAACAATCTAATTGAAAATTTAAAAGATATATTCCTTCAAATAGATACAACTAAAATGCATGCCGACCTAAGACTATTTAAAGCACCAACAATATATACAATAGGCATATTAAAAAGCGCCTCTTGCTTGATTGGCTAAGCCAGAATCTGAACAAATTGATGTATAAACTATCATCTTTTTCCAAACTAATAGTAAATGACAAACAAAGCTTTCAAATTAGGCATCAACTAGCAGAAGAATATATCAACCAAACTAAGGTCTGCTGGAAGCATCTCTTGCCTCAGTTAGGGTCGTTGGGTGTTTGGCTCCCCAAAGACACAATATTCCATAATATACTAACTTTTGCTTCTCACTTTTGTGTTAATGTTTTCCCTCGATGGGATTCTTAGGCTTTATAAAAAGAGGGAAAAAAAAAAGGAACAGATAATCTTGTATCCAACTTGGTCTAGGGTACGGAACCTTCTACAAACAAGCCTTACCCTGTGCCCTTATTGATAATAAAAAGAAAACTAATTGAATATTTTACTGCCACCAATATTTCAATAAACACCCACAGTCACAACAACACAATAAGGCATATTCTCAGCAGGCTCCAAACCAATGTTGTGAATGAAGTACAGACTGACCATAAAGGAAGGGCTCAGCAGGCTCCAAACCAATGTTGTGAATGAACTATGAAGTACAGACTGACCATAAAAGAAGGGTTTTGAAAGAAACAAATAGTTGGTCAACATAACTAGTCAAAATCCAATGACCTATTATGTTACCATGACATAATTGTCCAAACTTTGACATGCAAGAGTGGAAAGGATTACATTTTAAATAACCAAAAACATCGTGTTACTTCAAAATTACAGTTTACATCTCCTAGTAAAGAAGAAACACCATCTCATAACAGGGCAATGGGTCCCATGAAACTTTTAAGACATATATTGATAATGAACCATTACCCACAAAATAATTTCATAAACAAAATATCTGCCCAAGAATCCTTCCATAAAAGAGTAAAAACACTAGATCCAGCTAAGCCAGAGAATTTGTGGGAGAGAAAAAAAATACAACTTACGCTTCAAATAAACATCAAACAAGTTTCCTGTAATGCCTTCAATTGTATCATCTACAGGAAGTATATGCACGCGCTTTCCATATTTCACATCCTGACACTGATGCACAGATACCACATCCCCGAGCCTCACTCTAAGGTTTGACCTAACAACCTTATTCATCCTGATCTTAGGTTCATCACAAGTGTCTTCAGCAAGCGCAATACAAATTGTATCTCTTCGCTTCTTCCCCTGAAATCATTGCCAACAAAGACAGAAAGCATTTACTTAGTCAATTAAGGAAGTGAACCCATTAAAATGAAACCCACAAGTGTCTGCTGTTTCTTGTCTCAAATGTGATCATCAGAATTTTAAAGCTATTTATATTTAAGGCGAGAGACTGGTCTTCTTACAAATGTGGTAGAGACCAATTTTTCAAATGTCAATTAGAGAAATGATACATAATGAATTGAAATCTACATGCGAGTCCGAGCCTACGTTCAAGAAATAGTCTAATTTTCACCAGCAGTATTTCTGAACAAATTCAAAGCTATAGAAGAAAAAAAACCAATCAATCGACGTGCCCAATTTCTTCCAACACAAAATCCAAACTTTCACCGAAATTCCTCGATGGTAAACGAGTCCCCAGATGACTCCATAACTCCAAAGATTTCTAGCTCCCAGTAAAAAAACTCACGCACGGTGCTTAGCATTGTCACCTTCAGAAGGACCGTATCGCCACGGAAAAGCTGCAGCTTTTCCATCGTCTCGGGGTTCAAGGAGACGACCGAGTTGTCATCGTTGACGGCCTCGTCAACTATCAAACGGTTGGGGGCCTTCTTCCGCTCGAGAATCGCGGTGCTGAAGTCCTTCTTCGCCCCCTTTCTGCAACGATTCCCAGACGCACAAAGAAACGAATCAGATCGAAACCCTGAGGCCAGCATAAACCCAAAGAGATCAAAGGCAAATACGGATCTCACGGATCGGACGAGGAGGAGGAGGACTCGCCCTGGTTCGCCATCGGCGTTCCGCGAGGCGGAGGGGATCGAAGAGGAGGAGGAGGAGGTGTGGCGTCGGGGGATATTTATCGGAGCGCACAACGCGGGCCCCTACCGCTGTATCAACGTGGTCAACGAATTCTGATGTGGAGACATCTCGTTGGAGAAACCTGGAGAGGGACAGTGATGTAATACTATTGCCAGGTGATTTCAAATCGGATTCGGGTGCACTGACTCCATCCGACCCAATAAAACGAGGTTTAATTAGTTTTGGCCGACGGAGGACGATTGCGATGTAAATTTTGAGAAATGGTCGAATTAACATATATATATAAATATAATCCGGTATGATTGAGAAATTTGGGATGATAAAATTTCACTCACTACCTTATAAATATATAATTAATATACATTAATTCTGGTTAGGATTGATTACAGTTTGTAGGAGTAGTCGATCCCGAGTGAACTCGGAACAATCGGCACACAAAATGCCAAAACCCATGAAGAGACTATTTATATTATGTATTAGGGTGGAAATCACTGATATTTAAACTAAATCTTTTTTTATAATCGGTGTAGAATATTAAGTGGTTCACTATGCATTAAACTAAATTAAATTTCTTTATATAAATGCATATTTCTTTTATAGAATCAAACGATACTCAAATATATTTAATTTCTTTTTGAGACGCAATAAAGAAGCCGCCGAATCATCAATTTCGTCGTCTCATGTTGACGGTCAAAATTATTAGTACTACTCCCAATGCATCATTAATCTGTTTTATCTATTTACATAGTGACAGATGATGTCATTCCATATGGTGAAAATAAAATATTTAATAACATTTGGACTCCCTCGGTTGGATTCCTCCACCTAATAATTCTTCTCGTCTTCCTCCTCGATCCCCTTTTGCTCCATTCGCGATTGCGTCCATGGCGCCGACGGCTGAGGAAGAGGAGGCGGCGGGGATCGGCAGTGGTCGCGGAGCCGCGGCGGTTGAGGCCCTGCTGGGGTTGGTGGCGGACGTGTCCGCGTTGCCGGACAACCGCGGCCCGTTCAGGCGGATGTGCTGCGACCTCGCGCGGCGGGTGAAGCTCCTCGCCCCACTCTTCGACGAGCTCGGTGACGACGCCGACTCCCTCGGACCGGCCGAGATCCGCGGCCTCGAAACCCTCTGCGCTGCCCTCCTCGAAGCCAAAGACGTCCTCCGATTCGTGAACGAGGGGAGCAAGCTCTATCAGGTGACCGCTATCGACTAGCCTTCCCGACTTTTGCTCGTCAATTGTAGTCGATTTCATCCTTTTTATGGTGAAAGGTGCCATTTTTCTCTTGTTGCGTCGGAAGCCTTCTGAATTCGTATTGAATCTCATGCAATCATGTCGTAAGGTGACATTTTATGTCCAACTATCCGGTCAATGTTTAAAATCACTCGCTTTTAATTTGTGGACATATCAAAAAGTTGCCCCTTTTGATCAACTTCTGAATAAATTCCTTATTTCTTTTCCCTCTCGGTGTGTCTTCTCCAGGTTTTGCGCCCACAAAAGTTCGAACGAGTCTTCCGCAAGGCGACCGAATCTATTGAGAAGGCGCTTGGTGAGATATGCTTGGACAAGCTTAATGTATCTGTAGAAGTTAAAGAACAGGTAACATAAAGAACGCCTGATCCATCGAGGTTTTCTGTGAGTCGTCTTACATTACGTAGTCACCAATTAGGATGTAGTTGTTATAAAGCTGAGCTTATAAAACTTGACCCTAAGCTGATGTGCTTATAAAGGTGCATATAACCAATTTACTAGGATAGGATTCAGTGTCTTTATTAAAGTTGTTAGTAGACTTGTTGATCATGCAGTTGAGGTCTCACTAGATGAAGGATGCTGGCTGGCTGGCAAAATTTGTTACCATAAGCATGTTAGCAAGCTTCACTCAAATTTGGGATTCTCCTTCAGACTACTGAGAAATTTTGTCCTACATGCTTGTGCAAATTAAATCTCTTTTATATAACTTTTCTTCGAGTGTAGAATATAAATTGTTATCATCCAATTGATTTTCTAAACAGATATTGACTTTTGACACTTGAGGTACAGGGTAAATCAAAGTTTTGCAGCTCGTCAGAACATATGACATCATTTGAATATGTAGCTATTGTGGGTGGTGTGACATAATCTTTGGGGCACACAAAGATCGGTACAATTGTAACTACATCGAAGGACAAAGCATCAATTCTTTTTTTCAAAGTTCCACATAATATTTTTAAGATTTATTTTAGGGGAAGATGTTGGAGATCAACTTTATTAGTATTCCAGTGGAGTTGAGTCTCATTAGGATTAGAATGTTGTCCAGCGATACATGATGTTGAAGTTTGGAACTTGATTAGATTCAAGATTAGTATAATTGTCATTCCTATCGGTAGACATTGTCAATCTAGTGTTGAGATGAGAAGAAAATTGTTCCTTTGGTGAAACCTTGATAAGTATGGTTTGTTATTATATCAACTAATTGAAGTAAGTGTTAACCTTCAATTCATTTGGAAGGCATTGTATGAGAAATTGAGAGAGAGCATCCGGTAGAGTGCATTCATCACACCAAGTTGTGAGGCAATAAAGAGACAGTGAGATAGAAACTCTGTAGTGCAATGTTTAAAATCTTTGTCCAATAACAATGCTAGTCCTTGGGTGGACCAGTCAGGCACCGATGTCATACCTCGGCACTTCCTTGAGCCAACTAATACAAGTTTAGCGGGTAGACAAGAATTGAAATTTGAAAGAGAGACAAAGAAGAGGGAGGAGGAGGAGGAGGTCTACTACTGGCATGAGGAGGCAAAGGTGGGGAGATATACTGATAGTAGGAGAATGCACAGGAGGCTAAGGAGGCGTTGGCAGAAAATGAGGTGAAGAAGAGGGGGAAGAGACAACAATGGATGACAAGGAGGTGGCAGAGGAGGTAGCAGAGGAGAGAGTGGAAGAGAGAGAAGCTAAGACAGCTGTCAATAGCCATCATATCCTTATTAAAAAGAGTTACTGGGTGGTAAAGCTCTGTTTTGGACCTGACCATGTGATGTTGCTTCATCTTTTTAGCAATCAACCATCAAACCAGTAAATGTTTGTCTGTATCTACTGGTATGATCGAGACGTTAATCCTTGTTCTAGTGCTTAGTAGAAACCATGAGTAATAGATAGGCAACACTATCCTGTTGATAGGTAGTTGAGTTGTCTTTTTGTGTGGTCCTCTTATTCATGAAGTTTCTATTTTGGCGTCTTTTCTATCTTTGGTACTCTCTTTTCCATATCTTCTTTGTCTCGTTTGGGCCTACTACCACCCCACAATTGCTATCAAAGTTTATGATGTGAAACCTTTTTTTTTCCAGTTTCTACTGACTTCTCAACCACATACCTCTTCTGTTAACTTTAAATTTGAGAAATTTTCTTTTGAATTTCTATTGCAATGTGTATTTTTTGATTCCATATATCTTGTTGTAGTTAACACTTGTCAAGTGGTTAAAGTCAATGAGTTGCCTTAAAAATCATTGTAGCTGGTAGCCTGGTAATAAATTGTCATATTTGTCTTTTATGACATCTAATAAGCACTATCCTGAACTCAACATGGCTGTGATCATAGGCATTCATTAATTCTGGTATCATAGTTATTGCAATCACTCTGCTTCTAGAAACCTTCGTGCAGTTTTGGTCATCTCAATCTAAGCCTTTTCTTTTTTCTTTTTTCTTTTTTCTTTTGCATTTCCGATCACTGTGGTAAGGGATATGCGATCCTAATCATTGAAAATGGGAGTTGATCTTGTTGAATTTTGATCGGTTTATAATCATTAATAAAAGAAATCCATAGTCAACGTCCTTACTCTACAATCTGTTGAAGGAAAGTTCAAAACAACAATATTACTAACAAAGGGCAGTCCGCTGCATGATGCTTCTCTTAATGAGGGTTCAAGACAACAACGGTACTAAATTAGCAAAAAGAATTATGTATGTAACAATGATTTTGTTATATTGCTTTTACCTCCATTACTTTTGATTTAGTTTGATGCATAATGAATGACATGGAAGTCCAAATTATCTTAGAATATTTAGTGACATAAGTAACTCAATATGTTAGGACCTAAAATAATTACAAACCTGAGTTGCTTATCACATTCTAGGTAATTATGTTTAGGATACAACATACTAAATATGCTAATGCACACTACCTGTCGATGTTGCCTGTGCAGACCAACTAGTTTCTATTATTTGCTTTCTTTGATTTTATCAATTTTATGTAAAAAGACATGTTTCGGTCCAATTGGTTAGAAAAGCTTAGGCACTGAGCATCGGAAGTGTATCCTTTTCCTTGTTTCTTTAGCTTTTTTTTTTTTTTTAAGTTTAATCACTAATGTGGGATATATGCTAATTACTTAAACTTTCCAGATTGAACTTGTGCATTCCCAGCTTTGTAGAGCAAAAGAAAGTACAGACTCACTCGATTTACAACTAAACAGAGATCTAAATTGGGAAATAAGTGAAAATCACTGTGATCCTACTATCCTCAAAAGAATATTAGAAAAACTTCAACTCAAAAATAAGAATGACATCATGAGGGAGTCTGTTGCACTGCACGAAATGGTAATTTCTGGTGCCGAAGACCCTGATGTCTCTGTGGAGGAAATGTCATCACTGCTGAAGAAGCTTAAAGATTTTGTAATCTCAGAAAATTCAACTTCAGCCAGCATCGAAAAGAAAACTAGTTTTGCCAAGCATAGATCTCCAGTGATCCCAGATGATTTTCGATGCCCGATTTCTCTCGAGCTGATGAAGGATCCTGTCATCGTCTCCACAGGACAAGTAATGAACATAAACTTAGGACTTATTTTATTTTTTCGATATTCTAGTAATTAAATTGTTTCTGCAGACGTATGAAAGATCTTACATCCAGAAGTGGCTAGACAGTGGACACAAGACCTGCCCTAAAACACAACAAACTCTGTCCCATGCCACTCTTACTCCCAATTTCGTTTTGAAGAGCTTAATTGCACAATGGTGTGATGCCAATGGCATTGAACTGCCCAAAAAGCAAGGTAGTTGCCAAGAGTCAAAGCCAGGGAATAGCTCTGACTGTAACCGTGCTGGGATCAATGTGCTCCTGCAGAGACTGGCAAATGGGAACCAGGAAGAGCAAAGAGCAGCTGCTGGTGAACTCCGCCTACTCGCAAAAAGAAATGCTGACAATAGAATATGTATTGCTGAAGCAGGTGCCATCCCGATACTTGTACAACTCCTTTCATCTCCTGATCCGAGGACACAGGAGCATGCGGTTACAGCACTCCTGAACCTTTCGATCAATGAGGATAACAAGGGTCTAATCGTAAAAGCGAAGGCAATCCCAAAGATAGTAGAGGTGCTGGAAAGTGAGAGTATGGAGGCAAGGGAGAATGCTGCTGCTGCTCTTTTTAGTCTGTCGGTTGTGGATCAAAACAAAGTCCTCATAGGAGAAGCTGGGGCTATACCTGCACTTATTAATCTGCTGTGCCATGGCAGTCCAAGAGGTAAGAAGGATGCAGCTACTGCAATCTTCAACCTCTGCATTTTCAAGGGTAACAAGGTAATTGCTGTTAAAGCTGGTATTGTGGTCTACTTAATACGGATGTTGGTTGATCCTAGTGGGGGTATGGTTGACGAAGCGCTAGCTATATTGGCGATTCTTGCGAGTAGTCAAGAAGGCAAGACGGCAATCACACATTCAAACCCTATACCGCTCATGGTGAAGTTGATGAAGACAGGATCTGCAAGGGTTCGCGAGAATGCTGCTGCTTTGCTGTTTTCATTGTGCGGTGGTGACGAACAACAGCTCAGGGCTGCAATGGAGTCCGGCGCAGAAGAGGCGTTGAAAGATCTCATGGAAACTGGCACCGAAAGGGCTAAGAGGAAAGCCAGCAGCGTTTTAGGGCTCATTCAGCAGACTGCAGACTCTTCCAATGGTGGTTGTGCCGAAACCTAAAACAACTGCTTGTTCACACATCCAAAACATTGAAGAGCACAAGCTATTTTCAGTGAATTATTGGTGTTAAGACTTGCGGCATGAGCCTGCTTGTCGGAATCCTGTAATGAAGATATTGTTGGATTCGTGCATGTAATTCTTTGTTGAAGTTGCTAGTTAATTGAAAACTACTCGATTTCAGCTATTTATGCAAATTAGTGATGGCTTTATTCAATTGATTGTACATTTGTTGAAGTGTCACAAAGCTCATTTGCTCTTCTCTTTGCCTTCACATTTGGGTTTTGATGCAGCACGATGAAAGCTCCACCACCAGGTTTACAATGTGCTTGTGGATACAGAAACTTTTTCTTCTTCCATCTGAATCCATTTATTTTTAAAAGAAATGGTATCTGAACCCGATTTTAATGGATCGAATGGATTGGATATCAAAAAATCCAACCCTCTATCTATGTGAGTGCCCAAAAATCCAATCCACAACCACAATCAGCTCCAGATTCGATTAATCATGTAAGTATGGAATTAAACAATTGACCGACGCAAATATATATATATATATATATACCTTGTGAAATTTTCCTTGTGAAATTTTCCTAATTTTATTAAAGGAATAATATCTGAACTCGATGATAATAGATGATTGGTGATGAAAAAATCTGACCGCCAATACAGAAAAATATAATCGACTCTACTGTCATCTAAAAGTAGCTATAATATAATGTCATGTATGTAGATATTAGATTAAACTTGTGATTCAAATAACTTCATTAAAAATAATATTTGAACTTGCTTTTAATGGATTGATAGGATCCCGTATCGAAAAAACTATTTCTCCTCCGTAATGAGAATCATCTCGATGCAATAAATCAAGCGCTCACGTTGTAATCCATTTGGCTCCCTCCCTAGAGTTTTAGTATTGAAAACTCTCCCTTGCTATTAATAATCTTTCTTTTTCTTGTCGTCCTCATACATCTCGAGCTATAACACCATCGTCGTTCTTGAGGTGCACAACCACATGACATCATTATATACATATATAAAATTTATTTAGCTATCGATTATTAGGGGGACAGAGACATCTGCTGCTGCCTCAATACTGAGCACCTCCTGCAAACATCTAGCATGGTTCAAATGAGTCTCCGGTTGTGAACATGGAGAAGTCTTGGGCAAAAAGAGACCCCACGCTTCCCACGTGAGAAATCACATGGCCTGTGTTTTGGATCTTATAATTGGATAAGATATATATAATATAACTAATTTAGTTTTCTTAATTCTCTCCCCAAAATCATCAATTTAGTTGATCTTGTAAAAAGATAGGAAGAGAGGAGAAAATATCTACTCCTTACAGATTCCGTAGGGATCTTGGATTAAAGACGGTGCTTGCAACAATCTTGTATTAAAGATAGTGCTTGCAGATCAAACAGAAATCTTTGAATATATGACATCAAAAGATATGCATCATTAAACGTGTTCTATAAATTTGATTTCAATCCTGATATAAAAATTATTTTCATATTTTATACAACAAATTATGCTTTTAGAAGTTCTCATCAGAATTAAGTGAGAGAGCAGTAGTAGTCGGTAGATTGCGACTCGTGTGCATACCAATCATTTTACGATCAAGTCTCACAAATTTATCTATCTATCTATCTATCTTGTAATGAAAATAATAATCAAATCAAATTGTAAAAAACATCACCTCCTTAGTTATATTATCATCAAATTAATATTCAGTTGGATAAGTACAATCAAATGGTACGAAAACACACATACATCCCTTTCACCAACCACCCAATTAAGTTTGACGTGCCAACGAAAACCCGGCGAGCTCTGATGACGAAGATTAGGTACTGCATAAATATTTTTAGTTTAGTTAAACATTAAAATCATAATTCAAACTGTTAAGTCACCAGAAAAGGGGTTCAATATATTATTATTATTATATATAAGAAGAGTTGGAAGTCTTGTTATGTTACATGGAAGAGCTCTACAACTATGAGAGAGAGAGAGAGAGAGAGAGAGAGAGAGCTCACTTCATCTGCACAACTTAAACCTTACGACTGCCATGTGTGTCTGCTCCGACGACACCCAACACCGACTCGTGGGAGATGGACGGATTCGCCACATGGGATGTCAGCGATGGAAAGAGATGGATAGATAGAGAGGGCTCATCTCCTCTCATACATACGTACATGTCCATCTTGATAATAAAAGAAAGAAAGAAGCCAAATAAATTATTATTATTATTATTATTATTCTTGAATTTGAATTCATGTGATCATATCTCCATTATTTACGTTTGATTCAATTCATATTTTTATTGTTGTTTTTTTTTCTTTCTTCTATTAATTATAAATTTACTTCTTTTCTACATTGATGTAGATGCATAATTATGTCAAGAAAAACATAATATGATGAATTGACAATCGTATTGGATAACATAATATGATGATTTCTTAGGAAAAGCTGAGCTTTTCCCCCCTGATGGTGTTTTTTTTTTTTCCTGTATTTTCAAAGACTTTTTCAAATGGAGTTGTTGTAGTGTTTTGATCTATTAAAAAAGATCATTGTATGTAATGTCCACACAAAAAACATAGTTTAATCACTTTTGAACCATCATTCACATCAATTATTAATCTTATCATGAGTTTTGAGATTCTCTATAGAATGATTTATTCTAGAGCTTTTTTATTATTTTAAATCAAATTTAGGATAATTTTGATATTTCTTTATAATAAAAGATAATTAACCTTTTAGGTATATATATATATATATACATATATATAGGTGTGTGTGATGATAATTAATAAATAAGAAATAAAAATATTGTCATTTTGTATAATAATATATATATATATATATGGGTGTGTGTGTGTGTGATGATAATTAATAAACAAGAAATAAAAATTAGTTTAAGTCTTAAAACCTAATTATTTTCAAAATTTTGTAAAGTAATTTATGAGAGAGTTATGGGGTTTTGATAAATTTTAGAAATGTTCTAATATATTTTAAAAATAATATTTTTTTTTGTTTTTTAGTCTTTAATCTTGTTTACATATTTTGAAATACTTATATTATTTGTTTTGAAAAAAAAAAGAATTATAGTGTCAAAGTTATAATGTTTTTAGTTACTTAAAAAAAATTATAACTTGACAAATAAATTAAAATATTACAACCTTATTAAAAAAAATGTACCCAATTCAATTCGATTAAGTTGATTTAATTTTGAAGGAAAAAATAATCATACCTGCCAAGAGGACATTTGAGTATTTGAAAAAAAAATTCTTATGAAAAATTCTGAGGTAGAAGTGTTGAGCTCTCGAGATGTACTAAGACGGATGATGAGGGAAATTTCTTGACTTGATATCTCCGACTCGAGATCTCTTAGTCTTGGTCGAGCTCTTGATCTCTTCGACTCGACTCGAGCTCTTGATCTCTCCGACTCAAGAAATTTCTTGACTTGATCGACTCGACTCGAGATCTCTTAGTCTTTAATCTTAATTTCTTGACTCGAGATCTCTTAGTATGTGTAATTTTTCCATAAGAAAATAACCCTCCGACGTAGCATCAAAGATTAACTTTTATATCTAGTCTTAAAGGAGACAATCTATAACTACTCTAATATACCCCTCTTGATATTTTGTTTATATGTGTGATAGAGAGAGATAATCTTGAACAATTTGTCTTACGTTTTTATCCATACAGATATACGAGTGGAGAGTAACCTAGACATTTTTCAAACTTTTTTCTTCCACGATAGCTTTCATTTGACGATTATGTATCGGATGATAGGTGACTATCAATATATTCCCTATCAACTATATATTATTTTTATTTTTAAAAATATTATATATTATTTTTTTTAAAAAATACTATATAATGTTTTGTGGATAAAAATCAACCCACAAAATATCATAAATAGTTGGTGAAAATTTTTTTAGATATTGACAGAAAAAAATAAGAGCTTTTTAAAAGATTTTTTTGAAACATTAGAAATAAAAAAAATACTATTTGAAAATAATAAAAAATATATCATCCGGAAAAAGCCTAAAAAAATATTTTTTAGAAAATCGTCCGTACTTTTATGTATTAAGTATCTTGTACATGATAAAGAATTCAAATGCCAAAGTTCAAAATGCACATCCATCACATGCCACCATCCACGTCAAATAATTACACCAATTATTCTCACGCGGGGGGCTTCTGCTGGTCCGACATCCGACGTGGATGCGAGCGACGCGTGGGTTAAAGCTGCCGTCAAAGCTGGTTGAGGAGACAGCGACACGGCGTCTTCTCACGGTGTCGGCTGGTGCGAGATGCCGTCTTAGTTAACGGCGCCGTTAGCTCCGTATGGAGAAGCGAAGAGAGAGAGAGAGAGAGAGGAGATATCCCACGTCGCCCCCTATAAAAATGGCGATCCCGCTGCGATGTTCTCAGCAACTGCCCCGACCTTCTCCTATAATAGAGAAAGAGAGGGCGGCAATGGCGGTGTGTTCGAGATCGAATCCCACACTACTATTGCTGCTGCTTGTTGGGTTGATGGTGGCTTTAGCAGGAGGTTCGGGATGGACGGGAAGCAAGATATCCTCTGATTCGAGGTTCATTTCCATCGTCTCCGAGCTTGTTCCCCCGAAACGGGAATGTATTGGTTTGAACATGGCGCTCCTGTTTGGAGCAGAGCCCCAAAGATCGGATTAAGACTGTCCTCACAAGTTCTGTCTTTCTCCGGCTTGTTGCAGGAATGGCGGAGCTTCCCGGAGGATCTTGAGAGAGGCCGCCGCCACGAGCGCCGCTTCTTCTTCCATGGAGGAGAGGTGAGCGCGGAACTCCCAGTTCAGTTTCCCCTGGGGCTCGTTTCTTGAACGATCTGGGCCATTCCAATTGATCCACAAGAAATCAGGGCCCGCCCCCTCGATCACCGTTTAATTCGTTCCAATCGCTCTTTATTGGTTCTTCGTCGTCACCATCATCGCTTTCTCTAAATCACATCACGATTCCTTCTCTTCTCGATTCCCATCCATCTTCCCGCTTTGTCGCCTCTTTCTCGGCGTTCAATTAGGTTTTTTCCCCCCACATTTTTTGGACTTCGATTCTGTTGATTGACCGACCACCTCGAACTGTCGATTTCTTTCTGTGTTAATATGTGACTTGCTCACCCCTCGCGTTCTTAATATTGTGCTAGGACTGCAACTAAGATGGCAGAAGCCGCAGTTGATGACCCGGAAGAGGTTGCTTCCGCTGTTCACATGTAAGATTTGATTTTTTTCTGTACCACCTCATTATATTTGTTGACAATATTTACCGACATAAATTTTTTTAGATGGAATAAGATGGGAAAAAAAAATGATGATATCAGAGTGAAATGTCTGTATTCAGAACTTCTTTAAAAAAAGTTATAAATATAAATTAAGATCATATCTTTTCTAGCAGAGTAAGCTCTTAGATGGAACTCTTTTCTCAGATATAAATATCTTCTGTCTATGCCGCTGGCGACAGTGCGGCCTATCAGAGGAACGCTTGCTTTGGGGATGACGTTGTGGTTGTCGCGTAAGTTTTTATACGTTGATCCATTCTCAGTACTCAAGGTCAATTCGTTTCCTTCCCTTTTCTCAGATATAATATCATTTTTCTATCTTGGAACTCTCGGGCTGTTTCAAGTTGGAGGATCAGAACTAGTCGCTCTCATGCGTTCTGTTTTGTTCATGGGTCTCTTCGTGTACGAAAGAATACATATCTCAGAGAAAAAGAAAAAAAAAACTTTTATTCATTATTTTTGTTGCTTTTTCTTTATGAAATTATTTCCTTTCTTGAATCGCTGTGACTCCTTCCCACGACCAGAATTAATTGTCCACATGCGCTCTTTCTTGTTCATGCCCATTTGATGATCCCTCGACGTGTTCAATTTGCAATCTGGAGGCCTACCTACAGGCGAACACTGTTGTTACCAGTTCTCACTAATAATTCCACCTTTGCATGACATGCGCGATGCATCATCACCTTTCTTCCGAGTAATACAAAGCTACCATCTTGCATCAACAGCAGCCTTTTCGACATTCCTCGCATGATCAGTTAGCTCACTCAGTTGTGGTGGACCCAGAGAAACTTTTTCTTGAAAGGTGCTGCAGTAGGTCTACAATATGATCCTTGTTCTTCTGAAATGACCCTACCAGCTTTTCCTTGCAGCTGACTGATTGATCGATATATTCTGACGTTTATAGCCTATCGATTTACTAGTGTTGGTTTCTGTGGATTCAGCCGGTACTTGTGATACATAGTCTCAGTAACATGCATAAGTCCTTCATTGAGTTCACTTTTTTCTGACAGGAGCATAAGCAACAGCACAGCTCGGAGGTCTCTTGGTTATCTCTCGTGCGGCGCAGGCAACCCAATCGACGACTGCTGGCGGTGCGATCCCGACTGGCTTCTTAACCGGAAAACGCTGGCTGACTGCGGGATTGGCTTCGGCCGCAATGCCATCGGCGGCCGTGACGGCGAATTCTACGTGGTAACGGACTCCGGGGATGATGATCCAGTGAATCCACGCCCGGGAACACTCAGGTACGCGGTCGTCCAGGATGACCCCCTGTGGATCACTTTTGAGCGTGACATGGTGATCACGCTCGAGCAGGAGCTCATCATGAACAGTTTCAAGACCATCGATGGCCGCGGCGCAAACGTCCATATTGCCAATGGAGCTTGCATCACCATCCAGTATGTCACCAACGTTATCATCCATGGCCTCCACATCCATGACTGCAAGCCGACCGGCAATGCCATGGTCCGCAGCTCTCCTTCGCATTATGGATGGAGAACCATGGCTGATGGGGATGGTGTTTCCATCTTCGGCTCCAGCCATGTTTGGGTGGACCATTGCTCTCTCTCCAATTGCGCTGATGGGCTGGTTGATGCTGTCATGGGCTCCACCGCGATTACAGTGTCCAACAACTATTTCACCCACCACAACGAGGTATCCCTCTCTTGCATTGCTCTTGTTGTATTCAGTACCGATAGCTGATCTTTCTACAAGGTGTTACTTTTATACAACATACTGGTCACCTAATCCTTTTTCTTTCACAACCTGCATGCACTATCTAAGCGAGAGATATCAAAATATGTATCTTCGTAGATGTTAAATTCTAAAACCAACTTCAAGAGGTACTTCTTTTTGGGATAAGAAAAATCCAACAATAAATCACCTTATTTTTCAGTACTCTTTCTTGTTTAAGATCGATGTTATGATTGGCACTATGGAACACTGAAACAGACAAGTTGCTCTTTTAGCTTAGTGATCGTTGCTACTACTTATAGACATTGGTAGATAAATTTAGAGGTCTGCAGTGACTGCAACTTCACTGTGCCGTGTTGCTTAATGCCTTGAACTAGGTCGATTTATCTGAGTTCTGAAAATTGTCTCTTGCCGACATCCTTGGCCAAATTGATACAGGTAATGCTTTTGGGCCACAGTGATTCTTATGAAAGAGACAAGTCCATGCAAGTTACAATCGCATTTAACCATTTCGGTGAGGGACTGATTCAGAGAATGCCCAGGTAATGTACTGCATTCATGAGCACCAGAGATATAGTTCGATGCATTGTTTCCTTATGTGCGATTACAGGAATAACACAATTAATTGATACCAGAAGTAATCACTACAAGTGACGAATGCTTGTGGCACTTACAGGTGCAGGCATGGCTACTTCCATGTGGTAAACAATGACTACACACACTGGGAGATGTATGCCATTGGTGGGAGTGCAAGCCCAACCATCAACAGCCAGGGCAACCGATATCTTGCCCCGACCAATCCATTCGCAAAGGAGGTACAATAAGCAACCTACCACGTTTCAAAGATTTTGCTTGAATATGGATTAATCTATTCTGTCTATACTTTGATTTGGATAGGTAACAAAAAGGGTGGACACAGATGCAAGCTTGTGGAAGAATTGGAACTGGAGGTCTGAGGGCGACCTCCTGCTAAATGGCGCTTATTTCACCCCCTCTGGTGCAGGGGCCTCAACTAGCTACGCAAGGGCCTCCAGCCTTGGAGCCAAGCCTTCCTCAATGGTTGGCACATTGACTTCTGATGCTGGGGCCCTGTCTTGCCAAGCTGGGACACAATGCTAAGAAGGCATGCCCTGCGGCAAAATGGCATACCCAGAAGAAAGTGAATGAATCTCTACTTGACAGTGTTACAACTTTTACGTTACACTGTCGACGATGCCATTTCTCCAATTGCCCAACCTCCGCCTGCTTCCATAACATGGAGCGCATGCAGAAGTGTTGTTTATTCCTTTATATCTACTTTCAGTGTTTTAGCTTCTAATATACTCTCTATTTCTTTACAGCTTCTTTCCTTGCAGTAAGTAAAGCGTCGTAAATGAATTTAAATATACATTTCTATTAGTTTCATTGCCATACTTGTAAGTTTGGTGGTTGCATTGACATAATACAGAAGAATTACATATTAGTTACGGTCTAGTCTATGCTAGTGTTCATATGTTCTTGTGGGCTTTTTTCCCCGCAACCGTGGCTGTTGCCTTGTGTAGAAACTGCAGAAGATATTGTGACTTTATAGGTTGCATCGTGTTGTGTATCTTTATTTTGGCATTATAATGGCTATATTTGTGGTTGGATGTTATAAATTTTGACATAAATTATTTTATAAATAAATGAATGACAGTGAAGCATCTAAAAGTTGTTCTAGATAAACTAATACTATATAATATCCTAACGGTTGGTTCAGCGCAACAGTGGAGATCATGGTTCCTCAGTTCCGAGGTCACAATTTAAGCTTATATACTTATGGGACTAATTATGTGATCTCGCGTAGTTAATTACTTTTAGTAACTCCATCTTTATAATTATTTTTTAAATATTAAATTGGTATTTCTATAATTACGATGGTGAAATATTTAGGTTCATTTATCCTAATTTTATCAAATTTATTAATAAAAATATAAAAATAAAAAGTTAAAAGGTAACTTAACATTCTAGTTAGTGGTGATAAACGATATCAATGTTGGTGGATGATAATGCTATTAGGAGTCATCGGTGACTGTTGTGGATGAGGAGAGCTGCGACGAGAGGTAGAGTTGCTTTACATCTACATCGATGTCGATGCAGTTATCGAGTGGGTATTTCGTTGCTTTGCATCTATGTCAGTATTAATGTAATTGTTGAGTGATAAAAGGGTCGCTGATACAGATGTCGAGCACCACTGCTTTACATCTGCATCGACTTCGACGTAGTTACGGAGCCATGAAAGGACCGTCGATGTTGAGCAACACCACTCGACAATTACGTCAACATCGATACAAATGTAGAGCGGCTCTTACCTCTCGCAGTCGCTCTTTTCATCCACAATAGTCACTCATAGCTCCTAATGACATTCGTCACTATCAATTAGAATGTTAAAATTAATTTTTTTATTTTTATTTTTATATTTTATTGATAGAATCGATAATATTATGGTAAATAAATTTAGATATTTTATTTTTATAATTATAGGGATATCAATCTAACTTTTTAAAGTGTAAGGATCAAAATGGTATGGATAATTAGTTTAGTTCGCCGCCAAGCTACGCACGAATCTCGTCGAATCCGTTACCATGCGATCCGCCGTCCATATCTTCTCCCGCCACTTCCGATGGGAATGCCTGCGTCCGCATACAAGCAACACCGCTGCGCCTTATCCTATCAATCCCATCAGCATACTTAGTGTATATATGCGCATAACTATATTTATGCGCGTGATTGGCAAGCGAACCGTCCCCCCCATAACTGCACGTGTTGCTTTGACGCTTTTTCCTTTGCGCTTGATATCGACGAGATATCGAAAAGATGAGAAGGCGATCGAGCGGCAGCAGGTCCTCCTCCAGCATCTCCGGCCCTCCCCTTCTTCTGCCCCCGGTGGTTCGCCTTTGATCTTGGTGAGAGGCTTCCCTCGTTCTCTTTCGATCGGAAAGTCCATGGATCGATTGGGGTTGTTTTCGTGGTGTGGTAAATCGCCATGTCAGAGGGGACTCTTGGTTCGTTTGTTGCTTGTTGGGTTGGTCGCCTGATCTGAGGGTTGGGTTCTGGGTTTGAATAGTTGGATGGTTGGCTTTGTGGGGGAAAATTAGGTTTCTTTTCTGGTTTAGACATCTAGTTCAATTGGGCCCTTCTAAATCTTGATTACAGGCTTCTGTCTATGCCGCTGGCGACAGTGCGGCCTATCAGAGGAACGCTTGCTTTGGGGATGACGTTGTGGTTGTCGCGTAAGTTTTTATACGTTGATCCATTCTCAGTACTCAAGGTCAATTCGTTTCCTTCCTTAGGTTCTGTTAATCTTCGGAATTGGTCCCGCGTAGTTTTTTAGAAGCTCGTGGCGTGACTTAACTGTTAAACGAAAATAAACCGCCAATCTTTTGTTAGGGAAGAAAATTAAATTTCTTTTTTTAGGTTGTGCTAATCTTTATAGTTGGTTCTTGTAGATTTTTAGAAGTTCGTAGCATCACTTAACTCTTAAACGATAAGAAATTGTAAATGTTTTTGTTAGTTAAGAAAAAAATGTTTCTTTCTTTGGGTTGTGTTTATCTTTGGAATTTGTTGTGCATAGGTTTTTAAAAGCTCATGGCATGACTGAACTGTTAGATGAGAACTGCAAATCTTTTGTTAGGGAAGAAAAAAAATTGTTTCTTTCTTTAGATTTTTTGACGATCATAAATGGTTGCGTAGATTTCTAGAAGCTCGTAGCATGACTTAACTGTTAGATGAGAAGAAACTGTCGTTCATCTGTTAGGGAAGAACGGAACGATCACACACTGGAAAATAAAATTTAAAATTTGGTCATAATGATGCTTTTCTCCAGTTGCGTAAAAATCCTGTGTGGTTTATTGGCAAAAGTAATGAAGCATTCTAAAGCAAATTAGTAACATACACGAAAAATCTGCTTTTTAGCCACGAAGATTACTTACCATTTACATGCACATTGTATAAGTTGCTTCATGCGTTCCCACTGTATAAGGATGATTGGCTGGTAATATTGACCTATGCACTTGCAATAGTGTTAACCTTGTTGCTTCTTACCTCATTTCTAAATGCAGACAAGTTGATAGAGCGAACTGCTGCTGCCTAAAATGAAGAGAAAGTTGGTTCAACTATCAATACCTCCTGCCAAAGATCTATGTAACCAATATGCTTCATTCCAAAACTTTAGGCCATTCATGATTTACCATTTTTTCCCTAAATTTTGCTCCTGTTGGGTTTTGAGTACTTCAATGCTGGGATTTTTCTGACTTTTGTCCCTAGCCAGTAGGGCCTTCTTATTCCTTTGTGCAGCATATTGGTCACCGTGATTTGCTATAAATTATCACATTATGTATTTTTTTTCAATAATCTCTGTTCAATGTTTCTCAATCCTACTACCGTATATTATAGTGCATACCGAACTGCAATTTGCAAGTCTAAGATAGGGGGTTTCAAGGATACATACCCTGAGGAACTGCTTGCTGCTGTGCTGAAGGTCTGTTTTTCTCATATTTGTGTTTCATGACATAGTGACTACAGAATGGAGATAATGTTGGAATCATTTTCTCTCTTTTAGGCATTGTTGGATAAAACTAGTCTGAATCCAAATGAAGTTGGTGATATTGTGGTCGGTACTGTACTGGCACCAGGCTGCAGGCAACCCAATCGACGACTGCTGGCGGTGCGATCCCGACTGGCTTCTTAACCGGAAAACGCTGGCTGACTGCGGGATTGGCTTCGGCCGCAATGCCATCGGCGGCCGTGACGGCGAATTCTACGTGGTAACGGACTCCGGGGATGATGATCCAGTGAATCCACGCCCGGGAACACTCAGGTACGCGGTCGTCCAGGATGACCCCCTGTGGATCACTTTTGAGCGTGACATGGTGATCACGCTCGAGCAGGAGCTCATCATGAACAGTTTCAAGACCATCGATGGCCGCGGCGCAAACGTCCATATTGCCGATGGAGCTTGCATCACCATCCAGTATGTCACCAACGTTATCATCCATGGCCTCCACATCCATGACTGCAAGCCGACCGGCAATGCCATGGTCCGCAGCTCTCCTTCGCATTATGGATGGAGAACCATGGCTGATGGGGATGGTGTTTCCATCTTCGGCTCCAGCCATGTTTGGGTGGACCATTGCTCTCTCTCCAATTGCGCTGATGGGCTGGTTGATGCTGTCATGGGCTCCACCGCGATCACAGTGTCCAACAACTATTTCACCCACCACAACGAGGTATCCCTCTCTTGCATTGCTCTTGTTGTATTCAGTACCGATAGCTGATCTTTCTACAAGGTGTTATTTTTATACGACAGACTGGTCACCTAATCCTTTTTCTTTCACAACCTGCATGCACTATCTAAGCGAGAGATATCAAAATATGTAGCTACGAAAATGTTAATTTCCAAATCCAACTTCAAGAGGTACTTCTTTTTGGGATAAGAAAAATCCAACAATAAATCACCTTATTTTTCAGTACTCTTTCTTGTTTAAGATCGATGTTATGATTGGCACTATGGAACACTGAAACAGACAAGTTGCTCTTTTAGCTTAGTGATCGTTGCTACTACTTATAGACATTGGTAGATAAATTTAGAGGTCTGCAGTGACTGCAACTTCACTGTGCCGTGTTGCTTAATGCCTTGAACTAGGTCGATTTATCTGAGTTCTGAAAATTGTCTCTTGCCGACATCCTTGGCCAAATTGATACAGGTAATGCTTTTGGGCCACAGTGATTCTTATGAAAGAGACAAGTCCATGCAAGTTACAATCGCATTTAACCATTTCGGTGAGGGACTGATTCAGAGAATGCCCAGGTAATGTACTGCATTCATGAGCACCAGAGATATAGTTCGATGCATTGTTTCCTTATTATGTGCGATTACAGGAATAACACAATTAATTGATACCAGAAGTAATCACTACAAGTGACGAATGCTTGTGGCACTTACAGGTGCAGGCATGGCTACTTCCATGTGGTAAACAATGACTACACACACTGGGAGATGTATGCCATTGGTGGGAGTGCAAGCCCAACCATCAACAGCCAGGGCAACCGATATCTTGCCCCGACCAATCCATTCGCAAAGGAGGTACAATAAGCAACCTACCACGTTTCAAAGATTTTGCTTGAATATGGATTAATCTATTCTGTCTATACTTTGATTTGGATAGGTAACAAAAAGGGTGGACACAGATGCAAGCTTGTGGAAGAATTGGAACTGGAGGTCTGAGGGCGACCTCCTGCTAAATGGCGCTTATTTCACCCCCTCTGGTGCAGGGGCCTCAACTAGCTACGCAAGGGCCTCCAGCCTTGGAGCCAAGCCTTCCTCAATGGTTGGCACATTGACTTCTGATGCTGGGGCCCTGTCTTGCCAAGCTGGGACACAATGCTAAGAAGGCATGCCCTGCGGCAAAATGGCATACCCAGAAGAAAGTGAATGAATCTCTACTTGACAGTGTTACAACTTTTACGTTACACTGTCGACGATGCCATTTCTCCAATTGCCCAACCTCCGCCTGCTTCCATAACATGGAGCGCATGCAGAAGTGTTGTTTATTCCTTTATATCTACTTTCAGTGTTTTAGCTTCTAATATACTCTCTATTTCTTTACAGCTTCTTTCCTTGCAGTAAGTAAAGCGTCGTAAATGAATTTAAATATACATTTCTATTAGTTTCATTGCCATACTTGTAAGTTTGGTGGTTGCATTGACATAATACAGAAGAATTACATATTAGTTACGGTCTAGTCTATGCTAGTGTTCATATGTTCTTGTGGGCTTTTTTCCCCGCAACCGTGGCTGTTGCCTTGTGTAGAAACTGCAGAAGATATTGTGACTTTATAGGTTGCATCGTGTTGTGTATCTTTATTTTGGCATTATAATGGCTATATTTGTGGTTGGATGTTATAAATTTTGACATAAATTATTTTATAAATAAATGAATGACAGTGAAGCATCTAAAAGTTGTTCTAGATAAACTAATACTATATAATATCCTAACGGTTGGTTCAGCGCAACAGTGGAGATCATGGTTCCTCAGTTCCGAGGTCACAATTTAAGCTTATATACTTATGGGACTAATTATGTGATCTCGCGTAGTTAATTACTTTTAGTAACTCCATCTTTATAATTATTTTTTAAATATTAAATTGGTATTTCTATAATTACGATGGTGAAATATTTAGGTTCATTTATCCTAATTTTATCAAATTTATTAATAAAAATATAAAAATAAAAAGTTAAAAGGTAACTTAACATTCTAGTTAGTGGTGATAAACGATATCAATGTTGGTGGATGATAATGCTATTAGGAGTCATCGGTGACTGTTGTGGATGAGGAGAGCTGCGACGAGAGGTAGAGTTGCTTTACATCTACATCGATGTCGATGCAGTTATCGAGTGGGTATTTCGTTGCTTTGCATCTATGTCAGTATTAATGTAATTGTTGAGTGATAAAAGGGTCGCTGATACAGATGTCGAGCACCACTGCTTTACATCTGCATCGACTTCGACGTAGTTACGGAGCCATGAAAGGACCGTCGATGTTGAGCAACACCACTCGACAATTACGTCAACATCGATACAAATGTAGAGCGGCTCTTACCTCTCGCAGTCGCTCTTTTCATCCACAATAGTCACTCATAGCTCCTAATGACATTCGTCACTATCAATTAGAATGTTAAAATTAATTTTTTTATTTTTATTTTTATATTTTATTGATAGAATCGATAATATTATGGTAAATAAATTTAGATATTTTATTTTTATAATTATAGGGATATCAATCTAACTTTTTAAAGTGTAAGGATCAAAATGGTATGGATAATTAGTTTAGTTCGCCGCCAAGCTACGCACGAATCTCGTCGAATCCGTTACCATGCGATCCGCCGTCCATATCTTCTCCCGCCACTTCCGATGGGAATGCCTGCGTCCGCATACAAGCAACACCGCTGCGCCTTATCCTATCAATCCCATCAGCATACTTAGTGTATATATGCGCATAACTATATTTATGCGCGTGATTGGCAAGCGAACCGTCCCCCCCATAACTGCACGTGTTGCTTTGACGCTTTTTCCTTTGCGCTTGATATCGACGAGATATCGAAAAGATGAGAAGGCGATCGAGCGGCAGCAGGTCCTCCTCCAGCATCTCCGGCCCTCCCCTTCTTCTGCCCCCGGTGGTTCGCCTTTGATCTTGGTGAGAGGCTTCCCTCGTTCTCTTTCGATCGGAAAGTCCATGGATCGATTGGGGTTGTTTTCGTGGTGTGGTAAATCGCCATGTCAGAGGGGACTCTTGGTTCGTTTGTTGCTTGTTGGGTTGGTCGCCTGATCTGAGGGTTGGGTTCTGGGTTTGAATAGTTGGATGGTTGGCTTTGTGGGGGAAAATTAGGTTTCTTTTCTGGTTTAGACATCTAGTTCAATTGGGCCCTTCTAAATCTTGATTACAGGCTTCTGTCTATGCCGCTGGCGACAGTGCGGCCTATCAGAGGAACGCTTGCTTTGGGGATGACGTTGTGGTTGTCGCGTAAGTTTTTATACGTTGATCCATTCTCAGTACTCAAGGTCAATTCGTTTCCTTCCTTAGGTTCTGTTAATCTTCGGAATTGGTCCCGCGTAGTTTTTTAGAAGCTCGTGGCGTGACTTAACTGTTAAACGAAAATAAACCGCCAATCTTTTGTTAGGGAAGAAAATTAAATTTCTTTTTTTAGGTTGTGCTAATCTTTATAGTTGGTTCTTGTAGATTTTTAGAAGTTCGTAGCATCACTTAACTCTTAAACGATAAGAAATTGTAAATGTTTTTGTTAGTTAAGAAAAAAATGTTTCTTTCTTTGGGTTGTGTTTATCTTTGGAATTTGTTGTGCATAGGTTTTTAAAAGCTCATGGCATGACTGAACTGTTAGATGAGAACTGCAAATCTTTTGTTAGGGAAGAAAAAAAATTGTTTCATTCTTTAGATTTTTTGACGATCATAAATGGTTGCGTAGATTTCTAGAAGCTCGTAGCATGACTTAACTGTTAGATGAGAAGAAACTGTCGTTCATCTGTTAGGGAAGAACGGAACGATCACACACTGGAAAATAAAATTTAAAATTTGGTCATAATGATGCTTTTCTCCAGTTGCGTAAAAATCCTGTGTGGTTTATTGGCAAAAGTAATGAAGCATTCTAAAGCAAATTAGTAACATACACGAAAAATCTGCTTTTTAGCCACGAAGATTACTTACCATTTACATGCACATTGTATAAGTTGCTTCATGCGTTCCCACTGTATAAGGATGATTGGCTGGTAATATTGACCTATGCACTTGCAATAGTGTTAACCTTGTTGCTTCTTACCTCATTTCTAAATGCAGACAAGTTGATAGAGCGAACTGCTGCTGCCTAAAATGAAGAGAAAGTTGGTTCAACTATCAATACCTTCTGCCAAAGATCTATGTAACCAATATGCTTCATTCCAAAACTTTAGGCCATTCATGATTTACCATTTTTTCCCTAAATTTTGCTCCTGTTGGGTTTTGAGTACTTCAATGCTGGGATTTTTCTGACTTTTGTCCCTAGCCAGTAGGGCCTTCTTATTCCTTTGTGCAGCATATTGGTCACCGTGATTTGCTATAAATTATCACATTATGTATTTTTTTTCAATAATCTCTGTTCAATGTTTCTCAATCCTACTACCGTATATTATAGTGCATACCGAACTGCAATTTGCAAGTCTAAGATAGGGGGTTTCAAGGATACATACCCTGAGGAACTGCTTGCTGCTGTGCTGAAGGTCTGTTTTTCTCATATTTATGTTTCATGACATAGTGACTACAGAATGGAGATAATGTTGGAATCATTTTCTCTCTTTTAGGCATTGTTGGATAAAACTAGTCTGAATCCAAATGAAGTTGGTGATATTGTGGTCGGTACTGTACTGGCACCAGGCTCTCAAAGAGCAACTGAATGCAGGATGGCAGCATTCTATGCTGATTTTCCTGGTACTTCGACTCCCTGTTTTTTCTGCCATTGATGGAATTTTATGTACATTATTGTAACATCTTACAGCATAATTTTTTCTTTCCCCCATAGAAACTATTCCAGTAAGAACAGTGAACAGACAGTGCTCATCAGGCCTTCAGGCGGTTGCTGATGTTGCTGCTGCTATTAAAGTTGGATTCTATGATATTGATAAAAATATTTTGGTTTACCACTTTTATGCTTGCATAATAGTCCTCCCAAATGTTTTTGTTTTCTCCATGATTCCAGGAATTGGTACTGGGTTAGAATCGATGACTGCAAATATGTCGTCCTGGGAGGGTTCAATAAACCCAAAGGTATGTTCTTTGATCCTTGTTCAGTTCTCAGTTAGTTTCTGCATTTCCGTCTTCTACTACATGCTTTTGTCTTTGAGTGCGTTAGGTAAACAAGTTTCAAAAAGCCCAAGATTGTCTGCTCCCCATGGGAATTACGTCTGAGAATGTTGCTCATCAATTTGGTGTGGCAAGACGAGAACAAGATCAGGCTGCTGTGAGTCTGTGGACATTGATTATATTCATCCTATTAATAAATTTTTCATCTTAAATTCATTCTTACGATATTTTTCTTTGTTCAGGTTGTATCTCATAGGAAGGCAGCTGCTGCAACTGCTTCTGGTAAATTTAAAGAAGAAATAATTCCAGTGACCACAAAGGTGAATTATCCTATTTCAACACCTCTCTCTCTAATTTGGTAATTAAATATATTTTGGCCTTGAATCATTAAATAACTGTAGCATTCCAACATATACCATGTGAAAGTAATTACCGTTGCCCTCAGTTTAAAGCTGTTGCTCCTGTCCTCACTTGGGTGTGTGGTTTTGATGATATGGTTTACTTCTTGAAGATTGTAGACCCAAAAACTGGGGAGGAAATGCAGGTGAAAATTTCTGTGGATGATGGAATCTGACCAGAAACATCTCTATCTGGTTTGGCAAAGCTAAAACCAGTTTTTAAGAAGGATGGAAGTACAACTGCTGGTAATAGAGTGTTTCTTTTATGTGATAAATTCGTTACCAGCTAGTTCTTTATTAGTGGTTATTAAGACGAAATAATTTATTGTAGGCAATTCAAGCCAAAATGACTACACACACTGGGAGATGTATGCCATTGGTGGGAGTGCAAGCCCAACCATCAACAGCCAGGGCAACCGATATCTTGCCCCGACCAATCCATTCGCGAAGGAGGTACAATAAGCAACCTACCACGTTTCAAAGATTTTGCTTGAATCTGGATTAATCTATTCTGTCTATACTTTGATTTGGATAGGTAACAAAAAGGGTGGACACAGATGCAAGCTTGTGGAAGAATTGGAACTGGAGGTCTGAGGGCGACCTCCTGCTAAATGGCGCTTATTTCACCCCCTCTGGTGCAGGGGCCTCAACTAGCTACGCAAGGGCCTCCAGCCTTGGAGCCAAGCCTTCCTCAATGGTTGGCACATTGACTTCTGATGCTGGGGCCCTGTCTTGCCAAGCTGGGACACAATGCTAAGAAGGCATGCCCTGCGGCAAAATGGCATACCCAGAAGAAAGTGAATGAATCTCTACTTGACAGTGTTACAACTTTTACGTTACACTGTCGACGATGCCATTTCTCCAATTGCCCAACCTCCGCCTGCTTCCATAACATGGAGCGCATGCAGAAGTGTTGTTTATTCCTTTATATCTACTTTCAGTGTTTTAGCTTCTAATATACTCTCTATTTCTTTACAGCTTCTTTCCTTGCAGTAAGTAAAGCGTCGTAAATGAATTTAAATATACATTTCTATTAGTTTCATTGCCATACTTGTAAGTTTGGTGGTTGCATTGACATAATACAGAAGAATTACATATTAGTTACGGTCTAGTCTATGCTAGTGTTCATATGTTCTTGTGGGCTTTTTTCCCCGCAACCGTGGCTGTTGCCTTGTGTAGAAACTGCAGAAGATATTGTGACTTTATAGGTTGCATCGTGTTGTGTATCTTTATTTTGGCATTATAATGGCTATATTTGTGGTTGGATGTTATAAATTTTGACATAAATTATTTTATAAATAAATGAATGACAGTGAAGCATCTAAAAGTTGTTCTAGATAAACTAATACTATATAATATCCTAACGGTTGGTTCAGCGCAACAGTGGAGATCATGGTTCCTCAGTTCCGAGGTCACAATTTAAGCTTATATACTTATGGGACTAATTATGTGATCTCGCGTAGTTAATTACTTTTAGTAACTCCATCTTTATAATTATTTTTTAAATATTAAATTGGTATTTCTATAATTACGATGGTGAAACATTTAAGTTTATTTATCCTAATTTTATCAAATTTATTAATAAAAATATAAAAATAAAAAGTTAAAAGGTAACTTAACATTCTAGTTAGTGGTGATAAACGATATCAATGTTGGTGGATGATAATGCTATTAGGAGTCATCGGTGACTGTTGTGGATGAGGAGAGCTGCGACGAGAGGTAGAGTTGCTTTACATCTACATCGATGTCGATGCAGTTATCGAGTGGGTATTTCGTTGCTTTGCATCTATGTCAGTATTAATGTAATTGTTGAGTGATAAAAGGGTCGCTGATACAGATGTCGAGCACCACTGCTTTACATCTGCATCGACTTCGACGTAGTTACGGAGCCATGAAAGGACCGTCGATGTTGAGCAACACCACTCGACAATTACGTCAACATCGATACAAATGTAGAGCGGCTCTTACCTCTCGCAGTCGCTCTTTTCATCCACAATAGTCACTCATAGCTCCTAATGACATTCGTCACTATCAATTAGAATGTTAAAATTAATTTTTTTATTTTTATTTTTATATTTTATTGATAGAATCGATAATATTATGGTAAATAAATTTAGATATTTTATTTTTATAATTATAGGGATATCAATCTAACTTTTTAAAGTGTAAGGATCAAAATGGTATGGATAATTAGTTTAGTTCGCCGCCAAGCTACGCACGAATCTCGTCGAATCCGTTACCATGCGATCCGCCGTCCATATCTTCTCCCGCCACTTCCGATGGGAATGCCTGCGTCCGCATACAAGCAACACCGCTGCGCCTTATCCTATCAATCCCATCAGCATACTTAGTGTATATATGCGCATAACTATATTTATGCGCGTGATTGGCAACCGAACCGTCCCCCCATAACTGCACGTGTTGCTTTGACGCTTTTTCCTTTGCGCTTGATATCGACGAGATATCGAAAAGATGAGAAGGCGATCGAGCGGCAGCAGGTCCTCCTCCAGCATCTCCGGCCCTCCCCTTCTTCTGCCCCCGGTGGTTCGCCTTTGATCTTGGTGAGAGGCTTCCCTCGTTCTCTTTCGATCGGAAAGTCCATGGATCGATTGGGGTTGTTTTCGTGGTGTGGTAAATCGCCATGTCAGAGGGGACTCTTGGTTCGTTTGTTGCTTGTTGGGTTGGTCGCCTGATCTGAGGGTTGGGTTCTGGGTTTGAATAGTTGGATGGTTGGCTTTGTGGGGGAAAATTAGGTTTCTTTTCTGGTTTAGACATCTAGTTCAGTTGGGCCCTTCTAAATCTTGATTACAGGCTTCTGTCTATGCCGCTGGCGACAGTGCGGCCTTTCAGAGGAACGCTTGCTTTGGGGATGACGTCGTGGTTGTCGCGTAAGTTCTTATATGTTGATCCATTCTCAGTACTCAAGGCCAATTCGTTTCTTTCTTTAGGTTCTGTTAATCTTCGGAATTGGTCCCGCGTAGTTTTTTAGAAGCTCGTGGCGTGACTTAACTGTTAAACGAAAATAAACCGCCAATCTTTTGTTAGGGAAGAAAATTAAATTTCTTTTTTTAGGTTGTGCTAATCTTTATAGTTGGTTCTTGTAGATTTTTAGAAGTTCGTAGCATCACTTAACTCTTAAACGATAAGAAATTGTAAATGTTTTTGTTAGGGAAGAAAAAAATGTTTCTTTCTTTGGGTTGTGTTTATCTTTGGAATTTGTTGTGCATAGGTTTTTAAAAGCTCATGGCATGACTGAACTGTTAGATGAGAACTGCAAATCTTTTGTTAGGGAAGAAAAAAAATTGTTTCATTCTTTAGATTTTTTGACGATCATAAATGGTTGCGTAGATTTCTAGAAGCTCGTAGCATGACTTAACTGTTAGATGAGAAGAAACTGTCGTTCATCTGTTAGGGAAGAACGGAACGATCACACACTGGAAAATAAAATTTAAAATTTGGTCATAATGATGCTTTTCTCCAGTTGCGTAAAAATCCTGTGTGGTTTATTGGCAAAAGTAATGAAGCATTCTAAAGCAAATTAGTAACATACACGAAAAATCTGCTTTTTAGCCACGAAGATTACTTACCATTTACATGCACATTGTATAAGTTGCTTCATGCGTTCCCACTGTATAAGGATGATTGGCTGGTAATATTGACCTATGCACTTGCAATAGTGTTAACCTTGTTGCTTCTTACCTCATTTCTAAATGCAGACAAGTTGATAGAGCGAACTGCTGCTGCCTAAAATGAAGAGAAAGTTGGTTCAACTATCAATACCTCCTGCCAAAGATCTATGTAACCAATATGCTTCATTCCAAAACTTTAGGCCATTCATGATTTACCATTTTTTCCCTAAATTTTGCTCCTGTTGGGTTTTGAGTACTTCAATGCTGGGATTTTTCTGACTTTTGTCCCTAGCCAGTAGGGCCTTCTTATTCCTTTGTGCAGCATATTGGTCACCGTGATTTGCTATAAATTATCACATTATGTATTTTTTTTCAATAATCTCTGTTCAATGTTTCTCAATCCTACTACCCTATATTATAGTGCATACCGAACTGCAATTTGCAAGTCTAAGATAGGGGGTTTCAAGGATACATACCCTGAGGAACTGCTTGCTGCTGTGCTGAAGGTCTGTTTTTCTCATATTTATGTTTCATGACATAGTGACTACAGAATGGAGATAATGTTGGAATCATTTTCTCTCTTTTAGGCATTGTTGGATAAAACTAGTCTGAATCCAAATGAAGTTGGTGATATTGTGGTCGGTACTGTACTGGCACCAGGCTCTCAAAGAGCAACTGAATGCAGGATGGCAGCATTCTATGCTGATTTTCCTGGTACTTCGACTCCCTGTTTTTTCTGCCATTGATGGAATTTTATGTACATTATTGTAACATCTTACAGCATGATTTTTTCTTTCCCCCATAGAAACTATTCCAGTAAGAACAGTGAACAGACAGTGCTCATCAGGCCTTCAGGCGGTTGCTGATGTTGCTGCTGCTATTAAAGTTGGATTCTATGATATTGATAAAAATATTTTGGTTTACCACTTTTATGCTTGCATAATAGTCCTCCCAAATGTTTTTGTTTTCTCCATGATTCCAGGAATTGGTACTGGGTTAGAATCGATGACTGCAAATATGTCGTCCTGGGAGGGTTCAATAAACCCAAAGGTATGTTCTTTGATCCTTGTTCAGTTCTCAGTTAGTTTCTGCATTTCCGTCTTCTACTACATGCTTTTGTCTTTGAGTGCGTTAGGTAAACAAGTTTCAAAAAGCCCAAGATTGTCTGCTCCCCATGGGAATTACGTCTGAGAATGTTGCTCATCGATTTGGTGTGGCAAGACGAGAACAAGATCAGGCTGCTGTGAGTCTGTGGACATTGATTATATTCATCCTATTAATAAATTTTTCATCTTAAATTCATTCTTACGATATTTTTCTTTGAATCTCATAGGAAGGCAGCTGCTGCAACTGCTTCTGGTAAATTTAAAGAAGAAATAATTCCAGTGACCACAAAGGTGAATTATCCTATTTCAACACCTCTCTCTCTAATTTGGTAATTAAATATATTTTGGCCTTGAATCATTAAATAACTGTAGCATTCCAACATATACCATGTGAAAGTAATTACCGTTGCCCTCAGTTTAAAGCTGTTGCTCCTGTCCTCACTTGGGTGTGTGGTTTTGATGATATGGTTTACTTCTTGAAGATTGTAGACCCAAAAACTGGGGAGGAAATGCAGGTGAAAATTTCTGCGGATGATGGAATCTGACCAGAAACATCTCTATCTGGTTTGGCAAAGCTAAAACCAGTTTTTAAGAAGGTTGGAAGTACAACTGCTGGTAATAGAGTGTTTCTTTTATGTGATAAATTCGTTACCAGCTAGTTCTTTATTAGTGGTTATTAAGACGAAATAATTTATTGTAGGCAATTCAAGCCAAGTAAGTGATGGTGCTGGAGCAGTCCTCTTGATGAGGAGAGATGTAGCAATGCAAAAATGGTTTCCTATACTTGGTGTATTCAGGTTAAATTTCCTTCATTTCACTAACAAAACTAATTTATTCTTGTACTAGTTTTCTATATCAATCATCCTTGTCAATGTCAATGGTTGCGTGTATTTTCTCAAACATAGATCAATTCTGTTGAATCTCGGATTTTGATGATGAAACCAATTGATAAGTGTTTATAACTTGATTTGCGTTTTGAGTGATACATGATGCTTCGATTAGGATGAGACAATTAAAGTAAGAAGAATCATGTTGGGCTGGAGGAAAACATGTTAGAAGATTTGACGTTGAGCCGGAGGATCGATCGACGTATCGACAAAAGGCTTTGGGTCATGGTTTCGAGCATCGGGCCAAGAAGAGCGGATATTTGTGCCAAGGATATCGGAGTTGCAGAGGTCAACTGGTCAATTGGGCAATAAGCCGCGACGATGCGTCGAAGAATCAGACGAAGCGTCGATGGACCAATGACATGCCGGACAACATGACTCATGCTTAATAATAATTATAACGGTTGGTTCAGCGCAACAGTGGAGATCATGGTTCCTCAGTTCCGAGGTCACAATTTAAGCTTATATACTTATGGGACTAATTATGTGATCTCGCGTAGTTAATTACTTTTAGTAACTCCATCTTTATAATTATTTTTTAAATATTAAATTGGTATTTCTATAATTACGATGGTGAAACATTTAAGTTTATTTATCCTAATTTTATCAAATTTATTAATAAAAATATAAAAATAAAAAGTTAAAAGGTAACTTAACATTCTAGTTAGTGGTGATAAACGATATCAATGTTGGTGGATGATAATGCTATTAGGAGTCATCGGTGACTGTTGTGGATGAGGAGAGCTGCGACGAGAGGTAGAGTTGCTTTACATCTACATCGATGTCGATGCAGTTATCGAGTGGGTATTTCGTTGCTTTGCATCTATGTCAGTATTAATGTAATTGTTGAGTGATAAAAGGGTCGCTGATACAGATGTCGAGCACCACTGCTTTACATCTGCATCGACTTCGACGTAGTTACGGAGCCATGAAAGGACCGTCGATGTTGAGCGACACCACTCGACAATTACGTCAACATCGATACAAATGTAGAGCGGCTCTTACCTCTCGCAGTCGCTCTTTTCATCCACAATAGTCACTCATAGCTCCTAATGACATTCGTCACTATCAATTAGAATGTTAAAATTAATTTTTTTATTTTTATTTTTATATTTTATTGATAGAATCGATAATATTATGGTAAATAAATTTAGATATTTTATTTTATAATTATAGGGATATTAATGTAACTTTCAAAAGTATAAAGGATCAAAATGGTATGGATAATTAGTTTAGTTCGCCGCCAAGCTACGCACGAATCTCGTCGAATCCGTTACCATGCGATCCGCCGTCCATATCCTCTTCCGCCACTTCCGATGGGAATGCCTGCGTCCGCATACAAGCAACACCGCTGCGCCTTATCCTATCAATCCCATCAGCATACTTACTATATATATGCGCATAACTATATTTATGCGCGTGATTGGCAAGCGAACCGTCCCCCCCATAACTGCACGTGTTGCTTTGACGCTTTTTCCTTTGCGCTTGATATCGACGAGATATCGGAAAGATGGAGAAGGCGATCGATCGGCAGCAGGTCCTCCTCCAGCATCTCCGGCCCTCCCCTTCTTCTGCCCCCGGTGGTTCGCCTTTGATCTTGGTGAGAGGCTCCCCTCGTTCTCTTTCGATCGGAGAGTCCATGGATCGGTTGGGGTTGTTTTCGTGTTGTGGTAATTCGCCATGTCAGAGGGAACTCTTGGTTCATTTGTTGCTTGTTTGGGTTGGTCGCCTGATCTGAGGGTTGGGTTCTGGGTTTGAATAGTTGGATGGTTGGCTTTGTGGGGGAAAATTAGGTTTCTTTTCTGGTTTAGACATCTAGTTCAGTTGGGCCCTTCTAAATCTTGATTACAGGCTTCTGTCTATGCCGCTGGCGACAGTGCGGCCT
>LVTN01000923.1:38685-51897 GCA_001649415.1 Musa itinerans | reverse complement strand
CAATTAAAGCAGGAAGAATCATGTTGTGCCGGAGAAACATGTCAGAAGATTGGACGTCGGGTCGGTGGATCAGTCGATGTATCGACAGAAGGCTTCGAGCCGTGGATTCGGGCATCAGGCCAAGAAGAGCGGACATTGCGCCAAGGATATCGGAGTTGCGGAGTCAACTAACCGATTGGGCAATAGACCGCAAGAGAGGACGATGTGCCGAAAAATCGGACGAAGCGTCGAGGGACCGATGACATACCGGACAACATAATTATTGCTTAGTATTAATTATCTAGATCGATGTGTGTTTTACATGTACAGGATTAACTATGATAGTAAGACATGAAGCAAAATGAAGTCCTGGAGTCAAGGACGCGACATTGTTGGGAGTTCGAGTGTTCCTCGGAAGTTTTGGCGGAAGCAGCCGAGAAGTCGCAGAGCTTGCCAAGAAGCTCATCTGAACTCACCAAGAAGATCGTTGTGAAGTCTAGGAGCTTGCCAGGAGTCCGCCGGAACATTGCCAAGAGATCATCGGAAGTTCACTGGAAGCTCGCTGGAAGAACCAAGACTTACGGACTTGTTTAGCTTAGAATATATCTTAGGAATCGTAGTTAGCACGTAGTTGGGCTTGGATTTGGGCCAACCCAATTAAGGGCCAGGTAGGCCCATGTAAGAACTGTGTTGGGCCCAATAAGAAGCCCAAACAGTGCCCCAAGATGTCTCACCGTCGTGGCACGGTCTTCGAGACTATGTCAAGCGGTGGTACCGTCGGTTTGGGCGATGGTACCGCCTAGACACAACCTCCGAGAGGCTGCAGGCGGTGGTACCACCCAGCACAGCCTCCCAGGCGGTGGTACCGCCTATGGCAGTGTTAGCGCCAGACTGACATTAGGCGGTGGTATTGCCCATACTTGGGGAACCCGAGATGGGAAAGTTTTATGCTCCAAGTTTGAATCAACTTGAAGCCTATAAATACCCCTCTCATCCCTAATTAAAGCACACAAGCACAGAGAGTCTAAAAGCAAAGAAATGATGTTAAAATCTTGTGTAATCTCCTCTCCCTCTTCTAAAGTGTTAGACTAGTTTGAGAGAGGAGTAAGTGAGTGCTTGTAAGGGTTGTCTCTTAAACCCGGTAAAAGGAGAAGAGGAGTGTAAAAGGTGATTGGCCTTCGTATATTGAAGGAAGGCCTCTAGTGGACGTCGGTGACCTTGTCGTTGGAGGAAGCCAAAAGTGGATGTAGGTCACGTTGACCGAACCACTCTAAATCTTGGTTTGCATTTACATTCTGCTCTTTATCTTAATTGCAAACTGCCTCCGTTGCTTTACATCAACTATACTTTCGTTTGCTCTCAAGTTAAAATTTTTTCTGAAACGGTTTTTATACGAAGTGTTTTTGAACCGATGAGAGTTTTCCGCTGCACTAATTCACCCCCCCTCTTAGTGCCGACCTCGGACTCTTGATCCTAACACAAGTTCCAATCAAAATCTAGTTCAGCTTAACCCAACCTCTACTCAAACTTTAATTCGAATCTATTGTGGTTGGACTCAACTCGAGCTCAAACAAATCTAAAGAGGTCAGGTCCAACTCTAAGTCCTAAAGATATTAGGACTTTTTAAGTTCTAACCTAGCTAGGATTTCACCTCTTCCAATATGAGATAACGATTTCGTCAATGGATTTATAATGTTATCTTTGGATAAAATTCTTTCCACTGCTACATCTCCTCGGGCCATGATCTCTCTAATAAGTTGGAACATCCTTATAACACTTCTAATGAGACTCGGGTTCCCTCGCTTGAGCAATCGCTCCCTAGTTGTTGCAATATAAGAGAATCAACTTATCGCTACCTGGCATCACCGTGTCAAGGACATATGCGATTTTCTTTGATGTGAAAATGATTCTCAGGTTGCGGAGCCAATCCGTATAGTTTGGACTAATGAGGCGATTGACATCAAGTATGCCACATAAGTGATTTAAAAGTGATATTTTCTAAAAATAAAGATATAGCAAAATAAATAACACGTAGATTTGGTAGAAAAGTAAACAATCAAGATATGAATTTCTATCTTAATCTGCTCCCACTATTTTCTCGCGAAACACACAACTCCTTCCGGTATGTGAATTGGAGACCCCCAACGGATCTCTAGTGAGGGTCGAGATCCAATCGACGTCTAAGTGTAATATCAAGGGACTTGACTAATCACACTAATTCTGAAAAAGTATGCAACTCTTGCTGATCACAACTCCTTGTGATTCTTATCCTGTTCGACCTTTGAACCATCATGGCTTCGAGGGACTCGACTAATTATGATGTTCGATTAAGTCATCACCATCAATACAAGATGAGTCTAATTTGACGATATGCCCTTGAGGCACTCGACCAAGTATACCATGCCCTCAGGTCACTAGTGATATCTTTACGTCGTAGGCAAGATCTTGAATCGCAATATAAGTGAGCCTCGAGGGACTCGACCAACTCAACCAACGTCAGGAATCGATTTCTCCCTATAATGATGGAAAGCCACGTAGGTCAATTTAATCGCCTCACGCTTACCGACTTAATATTACTATGAGAGGGAATTTTGGTTCAGTCTCCTAATATGACGTGTCACACACACAAGGCCATATGGGTCAATCTAATTACCTCACGTTTACCGACTTAATATTATCGAGAGAGAGGATTTCGATTCGGTCTCCTAATGTAACGTGTCACACATACATATTTAATATATATGTACATTGCATGCATATATATATATATATATATAGTAGGTGTATAATCAATTATACATCACATGAGCAAATATACCAGATAAACATGACCACAGCCTAATATGATCATGCCCAAGGTAGTGGGCTTAATCACTCACATCACGATCTATGTATGCATCAACGCATCTCCATGCCCTATGATTGTCCATCTCGTCTTCATCGGTTTTTTCGGTATCTCATTGCATCACCATGCGTCACGATCATCCGTCTTGATCTTATGGGTCCCGCTATCACCTCCACGGTCCCACCACACCTCCTCGTGCAATTACAACGTAATCACAGGCATGCAGACCCAATAATAAACGAGAAATAAAATGGAGGCTTATAGGCCCCAATAATAATAATAATAACAATACACACATACATCACATTGTTAGGATCATAAAAGCACTAAAAGGAATGAGGGGGGAAGGAGGGGAGGGGGGGCGGGGACGGGGTCAATTAGTATTTTCAAAAAATTTCGATTTGAAAGTTCGTTCGATGAAACACATATAAAAAATGTGATTACTAAGAAGTGCGAATAAGAATTGCTTAGTAAGTAAGTCATTATGCAATAGTAAATCAAGGCAAAAGAAGAAATACAAATCGATTTATAATAGTTCGATCATCCCGACCTACATCCACTCTCGATTTTTCTTCCTTTGAGGCCATCGGCTTTCACTACCGATCTTCTTTTAATGGGCGAAGATCAACTACCCTTGTTACAACTCTTTCTTTTTTTCACATGTTTACGAAATAACTCTTACACCTCTTTTTTATAAAAGAATTCTCACATCTCTTAGAATAATTTTGAGACTCAAAGAGGAAGAGACTCAACATTTTAATATCACAGGTTTTCATACTCCTGCAAGCAAACATGAGAGGAGTATTTATGGGCCCTAGATAACTTCAGAAATAGAACCAATACCCCCAAGAAGGTGAAGGCAACGACGAACGAGTGGACGACATCAGAGACCGCCACGAGTGGGAAGGTGGAGGTGTAGCTGAAGCTGCTGGGTCAGGAGGCGATGATAAGGATGCAATGCAATAGGACGGCACACCCGGCGACGAGGCTGATGGTGGCGCTGAGGGAGCTATACTACGCCAACGTGATGGTGGTGAAGGAGATGATGATACAGTAGGCCATCGTGAAGATGGGGAGTCGGATCTACAACCAGGAGCAGCTCACTACCGTTGTTTGCTCGAGTTACATAACCTTCTCCACATCCTTACTTTCCGTAACTATTCATCTACATTTTGGAGAGAGCTGAGTGAAATAATGAGCGTATTCCATCATAATTCTTTTTCAGATATGCTAAGAAATTTTTATTGCTTCTCAAAGTAAATTGAATCAAGAAAAAACTTTTCATTTAATATATTCTTAAATTGCTCCCATGTCACCACACCTCTTGCCTTCAACATCCTTTTTTTTTTTTAAATAATCTATCGAGTCTCTATCTTACCTTTCAAAATGAAAAAAAGTGAAAGTCATATTTGATATTATTTTCGCATGATTGAGCTCCATCATACTCCTATTAGGCTCAAAGTAACCTCCAATAACATTAAGGATTCCATGTGTCCCATATGAAGCATTGACAAATGCTTTAGATCTAAATCATATTCTACTTCAGACAACCAAAACTTAAAACCGTCAAAATACACCTGAAAAACATCACCTATTTATATAATATTGCAAAACAGAAAAAAAAATTGTTAGCCCATTAAATCCAACACAAACAAGAGTTGAAGATCTTGTTTTACAAACAAGATATTTCACAGGAAATACATTCATCTGATACCGCAACACGATAAATGTCAAAACAGATACACTTGCACAACATACACACGAGGGAGGTTGACGTGGCAGGTCTAATGAGGAAGACAATATCTTATTTGGCCAACACATCGTCCTCTCAACAATTTAAATATGCTCACCAGGTAAACCTATCAATAACCAAACCCCATAATTTCACTAGTGCAGTGTCTCGTTGTTACATAAGATCCATTATAACATTCATTAATATTCAACCTCGACTCACAATAAGAGTTTGGATCATCTACATTCAGGATGATCAGCTGATGAGTTGCAGGTTAAAGAAAAAAAGGCCTAAACTCATAGTAAGAGACATCAAAGCATTGCAGCATATAAATGAAACCCAATATAATAAAAAACATACATCTATTCTCGGTAATAAACTTGACAAGAAAATGACACAGCTGTATAATGCTTGAACGGCTTGAAAACTTCATCACATTTGACATGTAAGCCAAAAGCTTATGTACTAATACTGGTAGGGGGGAGATATCACCATCTTGCCTTACGTGACTTCTGAGTTCTGAAATAGACATCCATTTCGGTCAAACGGGCTTCTTTGACGACCCATACATTCACCGGGATTAGCAAATGATGATGTTACACCAGAAGTAACTCTGCAATGGCGATGCTGACATATTGTCACAGTTAATCAGACATATCTTCCTCCCCACTGAACTGATCTATGTCATCTGTTCTCTGAAATTTATGCTGCCTTCCAAGGTCATCATCCATTGAGGAATGTCCTCGCTTTATGTTCCTGACATCCAGTTTTTCCTATAGTACATTTTCAGAATTATTAGGATGGTTTCAAAATATAATGTAACTGCACTAAGATAAAGATTTCTGAAATAACAGCTGCACCATTAGTATCATGCAAGCATTAGTCCATAACAAACACATGTTACCTATATCATCCCGTGCAGAACTGCAAAGATTTGAAAGAACGAATTTCTACCAATAAGAGAATATCTCTATACAAGAAACAAAAGATGACAGTTTCAAGGTTTCTTAACAATATGTAATTGTTGCTCTGCATATAGAGAACACATGTTAGATTCAACAGACTTGAGTAAGATCTATATTTAACATTCAAGAGGATTTAAATCCATATCCACCCATACACTTAATCATCTTGGGTTTAGTATGCACTCAGAATTCCTAAGAGGTTCAAAGAACTAAATCATAAAGTAAATATTCTAACATACAGACAATATTTAAACATCATATCTATATAATCATGAAATTGCATGCCCAAATATCGAGAAAAAATTAAGACATTAAGTTCAATGAACTTACAGAAACAATAAATATATAAAGTATCCAAAATCAAGAGGGTAGGTTTCCAAAATTTCAAAGAAGACTATATTTTTATGTATTCAGATTTCAGAATCACTTGGTAACGATCAAAGAACTAATAGAAAGAAAAGACCTTTGTGTACTCAGATCAGTAAAATGAAAACTTGATTTGCCTATCAGTAGGAACCTCGTGTCTGCCTAGATATTTAAACTGTGATTGCTATAGATAATAGTATCCTATATAAAGTTAGATTTTCTCAATATTACCAAGAAAATTTCAGTGTTATTTTCCTTGCCAATATATAAAAGTTGTGTTCTCAAGTAAATCCGCCCATTTGGCCCAGGAATAGATGTTCTTTTATCTTTTTCTGGTCAGTGGGAAGATCAGTAAGAGCAGGAAGATGGGTAACTTGATAGTGATAACGTTTTGGGATGCTCTTAATTTCCATTCAGGAGAGCTTGAAGAAGGCCAGGAATAAGAAGAATAGCCCACACTGGAGACTAGGACAACAAAGGCCACTTCAATGCCTTTCTCCAATAGAGAGGCAGTGTGCAGGGTGCCTACAACAATATATTAGATTCAACTAAGCAGAATTATTCCAAAATGTAAAACAATTTATATATGTAGACCTTATCTATGAATACAAGAATGCAAATAGAGATGAAGCTATGCTTGTCGAGAAAACATAGATGGACATCTGCAAGTATGCATAGACACCTGGTTGCACATACTATTCTTAGCCACTAGTAAGGCATCGTAAGATAAATAACTGCTCTCAATATACATACATAAATAAACACATACTTCCACACACACACACATATATATATGTTGCATGAACAGAATTTAAACACAACTGTAAAAGTAACACAGTTGATACGAAAGTATGCTTGTGGCTTATGAGAACATCTCATGCATCTTATATTACATCATTGTGAACATGAGAAACCGTAACAACATGTGTGAGCATGCGAACATCTATACACTTCATCTAATATGTGATGTATGAACGGATAAATCATATCCACTTCTTATTTTAACGGTAAATAAATATGTACTCTTAATACTAAACACACGGTGATATTATCTGAATGTTCCTGTAATGCACCATGTTATGTTTATATGCTCCCTGAAGTTAAAGCCTTAAAGGTAACAACACTTGGATCACAACATACTCAAACAATATGCAGCAACAGGACTATTTAATGTTACCAACAAAAGCAAGGTGAACACCAGCTAACAAACAATCAAACAGTCTGATGGCTAGATATTTCATCTGTGTAAGTTTATTACTAGAAAGCACAGCCATAACTTATGAAGCTATTGAAAATAGAAGTGACTGATTACTAGGAAATTGCAGTGTAGAACATAATTAAGAAACATGATCTATGGTGCATTGTAGCAGGAATTCAGAAGTGAAATTTTCTATACATTATTTCTAGATGCTTCCCCATATTCGTTTGGTTCTCCATATGTAGTAGTTGATTTCTTCCTCACAGTCACCCTTGATGGCACTGGAAAATGCTCGATCTCATCACCAGACCTTCCCTCTTTTGCCTTCTTCTTTTGTAAAACAAGCTTTGTAGGCAAGGGCTGCATAGTATGAAGTATTATGCATTAAACGATTGTTACATCCTCTAACTCAAAATTTACTAAGATAACTATACCAAGTAGCGAGCATCATTTTCTCCAAAAGTTACAAAGTACGTTGTTGGATCATCAGCATCATCACCTCTTACCTGCAACATACAGAAGGAATTTGTTTAGGAAAACATGAATTTTTTTTGCCCTTAAATAGTCATGAAACAATTTTTTCTATAATGCAATCTTGGATCTGTAGCCTGTACAACAAATGAAGAGTATTAATCATAGGAGAGGAGCAAATTTGAAACATACATCCCAGTGATATTCCCTAATCCAAGAGTATGATGTATCTTCGTTTTCAGATTTTAAGTCCTTGTACAACTGCCAATGGTAATGAACAATGTCAGAGTGATGCTACAACTTATAAACAGTTTATTGAAGGAATATTTAATGTAATTCAACAATTTCTAGAAAACAAGTAAAACTAAATTATTGCAACATAACTGGTAAGCCATTCATCCTAACAATGCAGAGCGTCACAAATGAACTGGCAAGGTAACAAACAATATTATATACCTCATCCGGTTGAGGAACCATGTACGCAAGAAACTTCTCAGGATTCATTGGATCTGAGCCATTGGCTATGAAGCTCTTCATTATAGCCTACAAAATAAAAAAGACCAAAAAAGCAGGCTAATGTAAAATTAAGATTAAAAAAAATTTATATGCTGTAAGCCAGTTTAACAAATAAGTTGTAATAATTGTCATCCACAAGTTAATACCAACAATTAATGATATTCATAGACGCTGATGTATAGAATAATCTGACACAAGATCACTTCACACGATTATTACTCTAGGACCACAGCATACAAAAAACAATAACAATTTTGTTTCAGATTGAGGTTAAAACATTTTATATTAGAGAACTTATAATGACTAAAGTTCAAGATGAAATAGAAGTTAAAGGAGAAATTTGTTCTACAGAAGGGTTTCTTTCACAAATTTGACATGATAAAATTATGAAGAATAGAATCCAGCATCCAAAACTAGCCAGCAATAGCGCATACAATGTTATGTTGAGTGTTGTACGATATCACCACTTGAAAAAGAAAGTTTCTAGATCAGGATCATATCATTAGTTGCATGTTCTAATTGTCAAAAGCTGAGGTTCATGGGTTGCACATTTGATCATGCCTCCTCATCCTGACTGCAACATACTATGTCAGTGTGAAGCAGGCACCACACAAGGAATCTTACCTGCTTATGCTGTCACAACCCAGAAGAACCACAAGCGTCCCACCCAACTCTCAGCAAAGAAACAAAAAGAAAAAGAAAAAAAATCTCAAGCCTTGTTCTTTGAAGTTAGGTATGGTCTGACATATGTACAAGACAGCCCACACCAGAAGTTGGATAACTTGGGTGTATGACAAACACATGCCCATAAATTAACTTGGGTGTATAACAAATACTTTTTTACATCCAAAACTGGTCAGACAATTGACATTCAGAAAATTCCCTTTTCAATATAGCCAAAAGTTAAACTTCAAAAATCAACCAGAATATCACAAATAACTGAAGCTGCCAAATATTTTAATACGGTCATCAGCCAAAACCAAAGGCAGACTGAAATTCAATCAATCCTGCTGATTAACTAAAATATTTATTATACAACCATTCAACTTTCTAAATGCTCCATATATGGCCTTGGATCTTATTTCAGTCTTTGTGTGGTTCTTCAGTTGGTAGCCTAGCAGCTCTCATTCAACAGAGGGGAGATTACAGCGTAAAACTGAAGACCAACTGATACAACCTACCAGGTTGTTTTTAATCAATAACCATGATTCTGTCAGTCTAAAACAAAATTTATAAGTTAAAAATAGATTCCCCAATTAATAAAAAGACTAATTTACTTTAAAAAAATATTGAGCTCACTCATACATCTAAAAACAACTAACAACCAAAGAATAGAAAGCATATTGATAGCATCTGAACTTGCATGCAAGTTCATACTAGAGAACATATGAAAAAAAATCACCTGAGACTCGAGCTCATCACGGATAGACCTGTCTAGCTTGTTATATTGTTCTGAATCAGCAGTTGGATCTCCATCAAAATTTACCATAACAAATTGGTCTTCGCACCTGGCATGGTGAGCGAGTCCACTCAGTTATGACTAATATTAAATTTTTTGCAGACATCAATTAGATAAATAGAAATGATAACAAAATAGTCCAAAATTAGATTGATCAAAATGTCTAATCTAACATATTCTTCAAGAGAAGTTAAATTATAGATTACATGTGAATCAATTAAAAAAGCAAAACTAATTCCCAAGGTGAAAAAGGATTTCGATGATAGAAAAACAATCGATGCTATCCATTTGTCAAAAGAGTATAATAAATCTAATTTTGCATCAGTTAAGCAGACACTGTGCAACCCACATATTGTCCTGTGAAAAATCATGCTTCAGTTGCTCAAGTTTTAATTTGTAATCACTAATGAAGACCTTCAACATACTGGTGGAAGTCCAATATAACTTTTGGATTTTCTTCTTCCAAGAATATAACAAGGAACCCAATAACAGTTATCACTACTGAATATTCATGCATCTCATGCATGATCATGCTAATGAAAAAAAGTGTATAATACAATTAGCAGCTCAGATGAAGAGAGATTCATAAATATCTATGGCCATTATGACTGGTAGTGAGACTGAAATAAGTAGCTGGCATAAATGAAAAGTACACACCGGTCAAAATCTGGTAACAAAGGCAAAATATCCACAGCTTCTAATTCAGGCTTCGTTTGATGGACAGGGGGCAGTTTGGCTGCCCTGAAAGATTCTTCGATGGTTTGTATTTGTCTATCCCTGACATAATAAAGAAGGGATCAAACAGAAACATAAGGCAGTGCTCCTGATCCCAGTAACGGGCATCATAAAAAAATATGGAAATTGACTTAACATTTAACATGTCAATATACCTATTGTTAAGATTCTCCAAGACAAGATTTCGACCTTCTTTTGATTCTCGTATTTCTTTTGCTTGTTTCTCAGTAAGAGACTGCAATTCCAGATCAATTAGCATGTTTGTGTCCTAAGCTACTGGCAGCAAAAATAAACCCTAAAATATCACACTGTAGTATGTTCTGTACCATTTTTGCTGCTTCCATGCTGATGGGAGAAATGTATTGAGTCTTAACCAACCATGAAACACCTTTATCTGTAGGTCGCTCTTTCCTTCTTATACCTCCTTGCTTGATAGGAGTTACTACCTCATCGTCAAGCAATAACTCTTCATCTTCAGGAGAAAGGGCAGTACGAACAGCGGAAGGACTAGAGAAGCATATAAACACGTTATCTGAGACACTAAAGACATTCATTATGGTATAGAAAAATTAAGTGCAAAGCTCTAAAATCTCACTTGTATACACTCATATCAAGTAGGTCAAGAGGTACCCCAAGATCTTGTTCAACATAGAGTTTAGGCTTGTGCATTTTCTCTAAGGATGTGATTGTATATTTGGTATATCTGCCAACAGAGAGACATAATTCTCATGTATTAAAATTTGAATAAAGTAAAAATCTCCACCAGCAAATTCCAAGGAGAAAAAACAGATAAAAATGATGGATAATTTTAGCAGTACAAATTTGGGTCATAAAACACCACATAAATAAATTGTTCAACAGTTGCAAAAAAAGAAACAATTCTCCAACAATGAACACAACATAACAATATTCAAACATAGCATATTTCATTTTTTAACCACCTGCTACTGTCGGTGACCACTGTTCATATTTCCACAAGAAAAGGGTACTCGTACATAATGCAACCAACAACTTAAGTTTCAAATTTAAGTACAAAACTAATCCCTGAATTTGAATATGCTTAATTAAAAGAAAAAATTATGAGAGTCAAGCAAAAGCCATGAACTTCTTTTAAATTGTTAATCTTTTTTTATATCTATGTCTATGTTAAACCAAAATGAGAAATTTGAAAGAGCAAAATATGATACATACCGGTCTTTATCCTTATGCATAGCTAATAACTTTGGTTGTGCGGTTGGATCTGGCAAGTCATTTCTAAACCTGGATTTAAAAAATGAATGAGTGACAAATAATGCAAGACATGATAAGGAAAGAAGGAGGCCTACTTGCACTTGTTAAAGTCATATTAGAAATTGACATCAAAGAAAAGATGGAGCATCTGCAGGCACGGAAGTATACATCTGTCAAGGCTTCTTCCCAAATAATGAATAAATAATTTATAGAGCAAAGTCAACAGATTTTACTTAGTTTTAACTAGAATTGATGCTGAGGATGAATATATCACCTTATCAATAAGTATAGTTAATCCTGACCAAGGTTCTAAATATCATGCCAATACCGATGGCAGATATTGGTGGTCAAACAGACTGGAAAATACCTATTGGCACATATTGGCTCGACCAGTATTTGAAACCTTAATCCGAACACAAATCAACTTCTGACTGAACTAAATCAGGCCCTTACATAGTATCATTAAGCATGTCATTAACAAAATGATTCACCACAGGTAAAAGAAGATCTAAAAGATACAAGATAACACAAAGTTGTGCTTCATAGTTGAGTGCTAAGTTTCAGTTGATGTCATCAAAGATGTCCAAACCAAACTTGGTATATACTCAAATGACCTAGTTCAAATGAAATTGATCCCAACTACCATGTAGGATATAAAATTGAGGCATAACTTGCAGTTATCATGGCTCAGCTTTTACTTTAAATAAAAGTTATATACACAAAAGGACATCTAAAATATCCCCAGGGGTTATTCCAGAATATACATGTCTGAACACGACTGTCTGCAATTCCAGCACCATGGCTGATTCAAGAAAACAGATCCAAAAGAAAATTGTGTTGATGGGTCAATCATCTGTTACAGCGCAAACTGAGAGGTAATGCATATAACAGATAACTTGTGCCGATACTAGTTATCATGTTCTGTTACAGCGCAAACTGAGAGGTAATGCATGTAACAGATAACTTGTGCTGATCCTAGTTATCATGTTTTTCAGTATGCAATCAACATTCTCTAAACAAGAAAATGTATAAACCAGAAGAACAATGTTCCAGTTATTAGAAAGATAATTTGAAAGAATTAGATCAAAATCAAATTATACAAAGGAGCAACCACAGCAAGAGTACTATAGTTTGCAAATGGAAAATAGTAGATTCTTGCTTGACAAATCTTTATCCATAATAGTACTTTCCATAACAAGTATGCGAGGAAAGAAAATCCTACTCACTTCATCTTGCAGATGAAAGTTGTAGGCTTTTTCAATCGGTTTTCGACCCTTTCCCCACTCAGGAATGGGGTTGTCCGGCGCTCTGCTATGCGCGACCCAGTGATGGAGCCATGTGGCCTTGCGCTGCCTGACACCATCATCTGGGTCTTTTGCAGCACAGTGGCTTGTGATTGCTTCAGCAAAAGCTGCCTCTTCTCCTCCTGCTTCTGCTTCTCATACTCTCTCCTTTTCCTCAACCTCCTCTCCTCCTCAGTCTCCACCCTCATCGAGGTCCCATTGGGGCCTCCAGGTTGGGCCGAAGCCCTTCCAGCTGGAGGTGCAGAAGGAGGCTTCTGCTGCTTGGGCGGGAGAGATAACTTCTGCTGCCTCCCAGGGGGCAGGGCCTCTCTAGCGCCCTGATGACGTTGACCCATGTCTGGTGGCACCAACGGGGACTGGTTGGACGAAGGAGGGGGAGGGGGCGGGACTGACGGAGGGGGGACGAGGGGCG
>LVTN01000923.1:0-38668 GCA_001649415.1 Musa itinerans | reverse complement strand
GGGCGGGGGGGGGGGGGGGGGGGGGGGGGGTGGGGGCGGCTGGGCCGGAAGGTTATAGTGAGGAGGGTACTGGGAAGAAGGATAAGACATCGACGGCTGCGGCTGCGGCTGCGGTGGGAGGTGGGGTGGAGGCGGGGGCGGTGGATAGGAGGCCGAAGGTGGCGGCGGTGGCGGTGCCTGATGAAGATGAGGGGCGTACGGATACTGCTGCTGCGGCCCGGGCGGCAGCGGTTGCTGCTGGCCGGCGGGGGGGTTAAAGGGGCCAGCGAAACCGTGGCGGGGGGCCGAGCCGGGCGGAATCCGGCCATAACCAGACACGGCGGAGGCGGCGGCGGGGCCGGAGCCAGGGTAGTTACGGTGCTGGGGGTAGGGCTGGAACTGCGGGTTCATAGGCGGCGGGAGGGTAGGGGGAGGCGGAAGAGCGCTCTGGTTCGGCGGGGGAGGCTGCGCTGCTGCAGGCGGCGGGGGAGGGTGGAAGGGCCTGAAGGAGGCCATTCCCGGCGACCTAGATACTTCGATCGACGCAGGCGATCGCTTCTTGAAGCCGCGAATTAGGTTAAAGATGAAGAGATGGGGGAAGGGAAGGGAAGGGAAGGAACGAAGAGGAGGAACGAACTCCTAAAAAGGAGGTAGAGGAGGCGGCGGCGGCGGCGGTGATCGAGAAGATGGAGCGGAAGGTGACGATGGCTGGTAGCAGAAGCGGGTGGAAGTCCGCAAAGTCTGTGATGTGGGAATCGCCGGAGGTGAAGGAAGGAGCAAGATGTGACCTCGAAAGGAAATCGATGCGGTGCGGTCGGATGGAATTGGATCGGGTGGGTTGTATCGGGTCGGGCGCTCGAGTTGAACTTCCAATTTGTTGATTCAATAATTTATTTATTATTATTATTATTCTTTCTGCTGGTGTTATTATTTGGTGAAAATATTAAGTCTCTTTTTGTTTTTGTTTTTGTTTTCATGGGAAGTGAATGGAAAGAAAATAAGATGGATGATTGACTAAAAAATTTCTATTAAAATCACATTTGACTTGCTCGTACCAATCTAAAGTGAGCATAGAAATATCCGAAACATTATTATCCCTAATTTGAAAACGATTGGATTGAATGACTTATCCGTGAGATTACTTTTAGAATCTAAAAATTAAATCATACCCTAATTACATATTATCATATATAGTTAATTACCTTTAGTATTATGATCCAAAGTCACAGGTCATCTAACGAATTCTAATATAAGTGAATTTTTTTTTATTAGTTAATAATTATAATCAGAATCTAATTAGATCTATAATAAATTATATCCAATTAAATATGATCACATAACGTAACACCCTTGACTAGTAGCTAATTGAATTAAATCTTAATATGGATTGAGTCAAAAATTCCCTTTGAAGCTTTCTTTGTGATTCTCATAGAATATTTTGTTTGTTTGCATGCAAAAGCTCATAAACGGACTTGTATGGGGATCGATAAGTCATTGTCCTTCACTAATATTAAAAATGACCGCCGGCTCTAGTAAAATTGATAACGATTTCATTGGAGTTGGTCCTCATGGGAGGGAGATCAGCCTATTCCACCTGCCGTTGGATATCCACCTCCGCCGCCACCACCACAATATGGTCAACCTTCTGGGTATCCACCACCACCTCCTCCTCCGAGCCAGCCTTATGGATATCAACCTCCACCAGCTGGATATCCTGCTCCGAGCACTTACAAGTAGACAGTGGATGTTTCTTTGCAAAAGATTTCAGAACAAAGCTCTGAGAATTTTCATCTCACTTCAGTAGGATAGGATGAATCGTGGTAAGTTTCTTAATATGATGTCCTGTGGATTCTGATGACTTGTGAATGGCAAAGTTTCACTTTTTTTTTTTTTTTTGTTAAGTGGCAAAGTTTCGCTTGGGTGTCTCAACTTCAATCTTGGAACGATTGTTTGAAATGGAGTAGCCTTGTGATGTGTCCGGGTGCCTTCTCTATTACTTCCTTAGTGTATGATTCATTTCTTGCAACTAATTCAATTTATCCACCGAATGAATCAACAAGTCATTAGGACAAAATATGTAACCATGGCAGATGGAAGATGATTCATAGTCTACTTCTTCTTCTCATATTTGGTTTTGAGAAGCATACTGTAGTGATACATTTGCTATATTTCCGACGAGGAATAAAACCTCTCCTAGTAAAAACCTATTACAATAATATATATTTTTTTATTAGGACGATAACAAAAGACTACAATCGGATGGTACTAATTATAATTCATTAGATAAAATAAGAACATCACCTATATTCAAAAAATATATAATTACCTAGATCAAATACAGTCAAACCAAGATTGGGAGTGCACCACCACCTTACAAGTGTTAGATCATATGATTATATCTAATTATGTAACAAATATTATTAATACAATTAAATTTTGATTACGATTATCGATAAAAAAGAAAATCCAATTATAATAGACTCATAACTCTACTCTTCACCTTACGTAGATATATGGAAACACAAATAAAAAGATAAATAGATACATGATATTATTAAGAGATTACATATCTTCTCTCGTCTTCTCTTAGTCATATGAACTAGACAATGAGAAATTATAAATATTCACTCATCTCTCTTTCATCCATAATCTATCGTTTATAGCGATCTTATGAATGATAAGAAGAGAAGAGAAAACAAGTATAGTTTTCGTTACAGATCAATATCACTATAGCTTTCGGATCCAATGACAATGTGCATACAAATTAAATAAAAACTTTTTGAGTTTTTGAATGACATTAAAAGATATACATTATAAATTTAGATCTATTATTTTTTTATTTCAAATTTTAACATTAAAATTTTATATAATAATAACATAAAGATGATTTTTATGCTCATAATTGATATCAAAACTATGTTTGTGAAATCAAGTACTTTAAATCTATTTGTTAACACATTTCGCTCGTAAAAAGATGTTATTCGATTTTTATTTACGATGAACGAACAATTCGTCATGCATGCATAATTAAAAAAAATTAAATAAAAAAATATTCATTATGTATGTGCAATTAAAAATATATTATATACTCATATCAAATATCAATTTTATAATTAAAATAATAGATAGATATTAAAGTTATCAAGGAATTAAAACACTAAAAGATTATAAAAATAATAATAATACATCTGAAAGAGACAAATATTATATGCTCATAAAATTAGATGTTAATTTTATAAATTAAAATGATGATATTTTTAAATATTAATTTTATAAATTACTTGAATAATAGAAAATCCACTTTATGATTAAAATCTATATTATTGGATTAGGTTTATGAACAACCCATAAAAGATATGATAATACATATTTAAATATATATTATAATTAATATATTTTTTTATAAAAAAAATATTGATGCAAACATTTGTTTGAGAGTATCCCATCATCACATGGGTGATGTCTTCTCTTCAAACACTATAAAACTTAGGAGCATAGACCGATATGGAATGATTTGTTGGCTCTGTGCTCCAAAATTTTCTTACCATATTCTGAGATGTGTTATCGATTAATGGGCATCAGCACTCGGTAACTCCTCAAGCTGCCATGCCAAGTAAACACCGAGTTAGAAATCAACTTCCTGCTGGGTAGGGACTCTTGAACTGCATGCAACTGATATCATGATCAATGGGCATAAGGACGTCACTAGAATTCAAGTCCAAGTCTGGTGTCTTGATCTGCATCCGAGTGCTAAAAGGAAATAGAAATAGCCTCTCTAAGTTTGCGCTGTGTCTTCTTATTTGCTCAAGCTGAACTATTCTATCTCTCGCATCTGTTGAAACCTTGTAACCGGTATCTACTAGAGAAGGTTGGCAATACCAACCTAGCAATCAGATTCTGCTGGGTAAATCCTAAGCTTCATCTTGCTGTTCAAAACCCTGCACATCAGCTTGTTTTTGCTGCTGCCACTGATGAAGAGATGACTTCAAATGTCATGAGCTTACATACTTCTATTTCGAGTACTAGAAGAAAAGATCATATGACACTATCATAAGATCACACACAAAGGCTCAATCTTGTACATACAGATGAACAGGCAGGACAATAATTTGCATGCACAAACAAAAGTAATATACATCAGAAAAACTAAACTCCAAGGAATACTTTCTTGATATACTAAGGAAGAAATGTATAGAGCTACCTGACATTTACACAGCTGGATAGTTCATGCTCCTCCATATCCTGAGACACAGCAGCAAGATGACCACCAAGAAAACCAAAAAAATCATGTAAGTGAAAACCGACTGGTTCCTTGGTGCCTTTGGATTTGAAGGGTATGTCGGTATAATGTCACTGTCATTTGTCGACATTCTTCTCGACCTGAGCACAGATTTGGATTTTTGGTACTTACTCGATGTCTCATCTGCATCTGAAACAAAAAGAAGGCATAGCCTGTGAATTGAACCAGAACACTACAAGAGGAGAGGATCAGTGTTGATCTTGTTTACCATGAATAGATAAGTCCTCAAGCTTGTCAAGAAAAGCAGGCAATCTACTCTCCTCACTTTCAGATATGCCATCATCCGCATGGTCTCCTGCCTGAAGACAGAAGTGTTTCGTCTATTTGTTATTCTGGTATAAATAAGCGAACCTAGTCGTATAGATAATGACAAAAGAATCCTCACCTCTGTTCTTCCAACTTTATCCTCAAAATTGCTTCTGATACTTGATTCGCCATCAGAAATGGATCCAAATAGAAGCTCATTATGTCGAGTGAATTCACTTAACGTTTGAACCTCCTGCGTAAATAATTTATTTGCAGAATGCTGCACTTGCCGAGCCCTAATCTTAATTCCAGAATCCATAAGATCATCCCTATTTGTCACGTTCTTCTCGGATATAGCTTCCTCCATGCTATAAACCAATTCCCGTTTTGCTTCTGCAGTTGATTCTTTGTCTCGATCATCATTTGTACTGCTTAATTCATCACTAGCACTACCAAATCGTACCTTCCTAATTGAACTTTGCAAACGAAGCCTTCTTCCTGCAGTACCCTGCTTCAATAATAAATTGTCTGAATTTGGTTGATACTGTTGTGCCTGACGACTCCTAATCTGGATTCCAGTCCCCTCAAGATCATCCCTACAATCAGATATAGGATTCTGGCTGCCCAGTTCCTCCAAGCTGTTAAACAAATCTTGCAAGGATTCTGCACCATAGTCCACCGAATACACATCTGGCCCACTAATGTCATAAGGAAGCAGACTTGCATTTTCATATAGAGTACTCATCTGCATCGTTGCTCCAGGAGCAACAACAGAACCATCTATCTGCAAGGAATCAGTCGGCAGAAGAGATGACCCACGGGGCCATTCACAAGTTTCCAAATCTGCAGTATGCTGAATTAAAAAAAGAAATTGCAATTAGAAACTTTACTCATAATTTTTTTCTAGTCACTGCTCAATTTACAAAGCAGGCATCCTTACCTGTGGTAAACTCGGTTCAGTCTCAATATCACTGCTTGATTCACCATCCCTGTGTGATGCTGAGTCCCAGGGACTGTGTTCAGGTAAACTCTCAGCAAATGGTTCTTTTGGAATGATTGATGCACCAGAAGAACAATCATCTACACTGAGTATTGAATTTAAGATTGCATCCAGATCATCACCGACAGTACTATCAACCGGATATAATCCTATATGTAATTCCTCATTGATATCGCTAAGTAAAGGATAACTTGAGTGAGGCAGCATTTGGGAACTGATATTAGGGACACCATGACCTATCTGTGCAAACTCCTGGTTGCAAAATTTGGCGAAAGCATCTTGCAGCGGATCAGCCTGCAATTTGTGTAGTAGACCTGAGTGTGGAGAAGGTAAGACCAACAAAAGTGAACATTACAAATTCTCATTTTAACCGCACCTTTTCTCTTGCTTTCACCTCTTCATCAGGTGAATCCAAATTGAAACAATTCATCTCTGGTTTCACAGAGACTCTAGTTGAACCATCAGTTTTACCAGCCAACCACATCTCAATACCGGCAGGTTGCTTTTGAACAGAATCAGGCATAGATTGTGGCTCTTCTTGCAAGCCCGACTCTGGAGAGTCATGATTCATCTGGGTTTCAGTTTCTTCCGTCATATCTGCATCAGGCTGGGTATCGCCAGGGGAGAACCCATTTACCTCCATCTCTTCGGCATTGGTGCTTGAACTCCTCTCTTCTGGCTTTTTAAATAAGCGATAAAGAACATAACCACCCTAAAATAAACAGTAAAATATACACACAAAAAAAAGAAAAACGCAATCAGCATTGCAAGATCAGCAACAACCAAAATTTTAAGAAAGCTTCACGCAAACAGACTACTAAAGTCGAAAGTAAAGCATAGGTCATGATGAAGAAGCGGAGAAAACAATCATTTTTTTTTTCACCACACAATCAATTCTACTCCATTGCATGGCTACGAACCTATCATGGAAACTTAAGTAACAGTAGCACCTAGACTAAAATATTGGGAGAATCTGAGCAGAGAGAATGACTGCAAAAGCAGAGGTACAGACCTGATCGCCAGACTCGAACTCATGCTCGGTAGTGCGGTACTCATGCATAATCCAGTTAGTCCGGACGCCCTTGGGAGCTCGCCCCCGATGAAAGACCAGCGTCTTCTTCATGCCGATGATTGTACTCTTCGCCGCGGAAGACTTGGAACGTATGACCCGGTCCTTCCCCGTGGCCTTCCAGTAGCCGGCCTCAGTCGCCCGGTTGGACCTGTGACCATTGGGATACTTACGATCCTTGGGCGCAAAGAAGAACCACTCGGGATCGTCCGACCTAATTAGGGATTTTTCTGCGACCAAGATTAACTTTTTACGACAAAAGAAATTCCCATCGGAACCGAACAAAAACTAAGGGAAACGAGAAGCACCTGGAAGATCCCACGGCTCGCACTTGCAGACATCGATCTCGGGAATCACCTGCATCTCGGACTTGATCCGGCCAGTGATTTTGCGCTTGAGGTAGTGGTTGACGAGCTCCTCGTCCGTGGGGTGGAATCGGAACCCTAAGGGGAGCGAAGCCAGAGCAATTGCCGCCATCGCCCGCGATCTCCTCCAACTCCTGCTCCTCCGATGCTCTTAGCTAAAGATTACCACAGTTCCAAATGGAATTGAGAGCTTTATCGCGTCGAACGCAGCAACCTGGAAACAATACTATATGGAACTCCGAGAACCCCAAAGAGACCCTTCAGCTGTGTAACCGCTTAGGGTTTGGGGGGAAAGAAATGTGAACTTTACCAACCATTCACCGTGGGGTGAGCGAAGAGCGCAGCACCTTGGCCATACCATTAGAGAACTCTGTAGGATGTACTTACACATAAAATACCCCTGTATTGAGGCGGAAACCACCGGATGTGCCATCATGAGCTTTCGTGTAACTCTTCGTTCTTCGAAGATGATGCTGGGTATCCCGGTAAATTTGGTCAAACAGGAGGACGACACTTTGGTAATACGACTATCCAGCCTAGGATCGACACGTGGTGACGAAAATGATAGAAAACCGCGAGGGCCGTCCCATATCGATCCAACGATAGACCTGCCGCGGTCGCACCGCCACGTTACCGCGTGATCGAGCACTGCCCTGCGGCCGACGCGTTCGCGACGCGCGCCTTCCCCACGTCGGCCTCGGACAACATGACGTCCCGTGAGTGGGTGGGTCAACACGTGCGTACGGTATCCCAGGCCGAGACGTCACGTGACAGGGAGACGATCGACGAGAGGAAGAGAAGGGAGATGAGGGAGAGACGCGTGGCTACGTGGGTGGAACAATCACGTGAAATAAAGCAGTCACGTGAGACAAAGAAAAGGTTTCGCTGGTCTCGAGGGTGGACTTTTAGACCACGTGAACAATCACGTGAACAATCGCGTGGCTTTTAGACCAGTAGCCGCCCGGAATATTCCTTTAAGGACATTCAATAAGAATTATGAAAGATAATAAGGTATTTTAAAAGTATTTTACATTAAAAAAAATTGTAGTGTTGGACTTTTAGCCGATAGCAGCCTCCTAATTGATTTTTTAGTCTAATATAACACAGATGGACAGCAGGCACTATATTGTGCCACGTCATTACTCAGCCATCCCACATCATTAGTACGGTGATCAACCATCGCATTAAGGAATCTTTCAACAATGGGATCTCGATGTTTCGTATTTGGATAAACGAGGAATATGATAAGTTTTTTTCTAACTTAAATTTTATAGATCGATCATTTAATCGCACGTTAGTTAGTTGAGGAGTATGGGAACCAAAGGCTCGTAAGTCCATCGAATCTCCTTTACCGTTAGAGATGTATTTTGAAGTTCACATGCTCCGAAAGGATAAAATCATGTGGGTACACCCATCGTCCAAAGCGGATAATTCATCACGAGCCTACGGACCGCACTAATGGCTGACTGACCAAATGATCCCTTATCAGATTGGTGCTAAAAAAATTAAGGCTTACACCTCGGCCGAGTAAATTTGCTTCCGAGCCGTGTACCTTGGCTATGAGCCCTTAGCTCCCCCGCAGGAGGAAGCACTGATAAAACCATTTAGTCCCACATTAGTTGAGGAGTATAAAACCAAGGGCTCATAAGTTTGTTAGGTTTCTCTTACCCTCAAAGATGTTTTTTAAAACTCACATATTTCGAAAAGATAAAATCGTGCGAATATACCAATCACTTAAAGTAGACAATTCCTCATGAGCCTACGACTCGTATCAATGACCGACTGATCAAATGGTCCATTATCGATTGAGGAGTATAGGAACTAAGGGCTCATAAGTCCATCGAGTCTCCCTTACGCTTAGAGTCTATTTTTGGAGCTTAGATGTTCCGAAATGATAAAATCGTGCGGGTACACCCATCGCCGAAAATGAATAATTCGTTGAGCCTACGAGTCGCATCATGGTCCCTTATCACCTACTTATCAATTAAGTTAATCATTAAAGGAATCTTATTATATATGCTTCTAATACAAGAACCAGATGAATGATTAATTTAACCATTAGACAGATATTCAAATCCAATTTTTTATTTTCATTATCTAACATTTGTCATATCTATATCAATTATCACCAATTTGAACTTCATATTCCATCCTAAATACATTGACAATATTCATACGTATATGTAAGAATTTACGATATACTATTAATCTCTTACACGTATATTGTTTAAACTTCACAATCTTAAAAATAGGAATATTGTAGTTCAATGGGTATAAAACATAACCCTGGTTTTAGTCATTGATATAAACTATGATATAACGTATAGAACTTACTCATCAAATATAGAGGGCTCGAAATATCATCATATAATTTTTTTTATCTAAGTATTAGTCTAAGTAATAATAGATCCACTCATCAAGGGTTAATAGGTTCAAAATATCATGTGATAATTTTTAAAGTTTCAATTAACTTAACGATAAGATTATGTGAATGAATTATGTTTTCACCCTTTATTTTTATATAAAAATAAAAAAATAATATATCGATTGATACATTTGAATGGAATTCTACTTTATACGAGAGATAAAAATAATAATTAATTTATGTTAGAGTATGTGATCTTATTTAATTACATATGATACAATATACATATGATTCGATTCTGATTATAATTAAATAGAAGTTTAATTATGATAATATTTAGATAATCGGGAGGGACTCTCATAATTTCTTAGTTTAAACTCTATACTTTCACCTATAAATAGATCACCTCCTAGGTACTATAAATAAATCTCAATCTTCTTTAGTCCTTACGAGAAGCATTTACTTTTATATGTTATTACTATATGTTGTTTGGATTGGATTATAGAGCATATTCTCAAATTTGATAAAAAATTTTAAAATGATATGGAAAGGTACGTAATATATTATTATTTGATTTCGATTCTGGTATTAAATTTTTTTACATAATAAAAATATAATTATAATCGTTATACTTATAATTTAAATATTAAAAAAAAAGAAGATAAGAAAAGGAGAAAAATAATCTTAAAAAAAATTTAAACATAAAAATTGTTGGCCGAACAGGAGAGAGTCAATTAAGTGGCGTGCTTTGGGCCGTCGAAACCACGACAAGACCGAGTCGGTCCGCTACGAACCGAGCCGCCCGTTTCGCTTCGCATATAGCCACAAGTAGCGGCCGAGCGCCGCAGGCCCGTCGCCTCGCCGTTGCGATGGACGACCTCGGTTGGGGCTCCCGTTTCCCTTCCTCCCTCGACGCGCGCGACCGCCGTCCCGACGCCGTCAAGCGCGAGCTTCCGGACCATGCCGGCCCCCGCCTCTTCTGCGAGGCGTGCGGCGGCGTCGAGTTTGACAGCGGCGACGACGGGTTCTACTACTGCCGCCTTTGCGGCTCCCAGAGCCAGGACGTCCTCGACACCGGCTACGCGGAGGAGGACGTCTTCGGCGACGCCCAAGGCTCAGGCGCGCTCTACCACATCCACCGCCACCGCGCCCAAAAGCACTCGCAGGACCCCGCCGCCCCCGCGATCTCCAAGGACGACGTCCTTCGGTCCCTCTCCAAGTCCCTCGCCGCCGGCTCCGGCGGAGCCGTGAAGAAGGAACAGGAGAAGGCGCTGCCGTACGGATTTGAGGATGAGCCGTCGGAGCCGAGGGATTTCGGGGCGGGCCCGTGCCTCGACGCCGAGACACTCGCGAGGGGGATCCGGCTTCGGTACGTGCAGGGGTTGCAGGTGATCCTGCAGCTCCAGTGTGAAGCTCTGGTCGAGAAGTTTGGCGTGAGCCCCCTGATCTGCGGCCTCGCGGGCACCATCTGGTTGCGGTTTGTAGCGTCTTCCATGGTGTTTGATGAGGGTTGGGGACAGAAGGTGATTGCCGAATCCGAGGCTACTGTCTCACAATCAAGGGATGACAATCTTGGTAAAGATCTCGTCCATCTTTATGCTTCTATCTCCCTTGAATAGTTCTTATCCTATTTTTGTTTGGTTGGACACAACATATCCAACCATAAAGATCATATTTTGAAGCACAGAAAGGCTATAACTTGGTATGTTGGTACCTTTATAATTTTAGCAGCTTCCTTCTAGCTGGAAAGTATCTTGAAAATTTTGAAGTCGCATCAGATTGTCTGAATTAAAATCCTGAAAAAGCAACACCAGAATCCTACAGCCTGTGATCATGCATTTGGATCCTCACGCAGAGATTCACTGCTTATTCAGTGGCTATTATCTTACCTGAAAAAGTTGTTCACTGTATTTTCTTTATGGGCAACAAAATATACATCATGTCTTCTTGGCAGCATGTCTAATGTTGGAAAATGTCCTTATGTCATATACCTGAACAATTTTAATGATAGAGTTTGCATTAGCTGTTTGTCTGTTCTCTTTGAATAAGATGGTTATTTTCCTTTGTTTTTGTGACATCAATGTGAGATGTCAAGGTCAAGGTCAATACCTATCTGTTGCCATCATCTATAAACTAGAAACTAAACCTTCATCATAGCAAACAAATCCTGTGAACGGTTGGGTAGTCATGCTTTTGGGCCAATTATCAACAAGTTGCTTCCCCTCCTTTTCCATGTTCCAAGATCTTTAAGCTTTGCAAAAGCCGTTGTAATGGATTACCTTGCAGTGTGGATCTGCACCATTGTAACTGAGAATGCAGATAGATGAAGAACATGCATTGCCAACTTGTAGCATATTTAAACTCAACAGAACTTTCTGTTTTGTATGAATATACATCTGTGTGTAAAGCTTTTATGGACCGCTGCTTGTGAAAAATGTGGAAGGTGCATGTTGTGAGAGTAAACAGATCCATTTGTCGATTAAACATCCTTCCTATATAATTCCTCATTTGTGATTTTTTTTCCTTTGCTACACTGAACCATCTTGCAAAATTGTCCATATTACATCTAAAATATAGCTTCTTTCTGCTTTGGCCTATAAGAAAACTATGCCTGATGGTAGATATTTCACAATTTCTTCATTGTGCTTTCTGAAAACACTTAAGCCATTCATGTAAGAACTATTCCTTTAGTGTTGCTTGATGCATTAATTGTCTTGCCTATTTATCAACTGTTCACATTCTCTACATGTTTGTCTCAACTTATTTGCAAATGTGTAGCCTTTTAATGTTTTTATAAATAATTTTCTCTTATGTTTAGTTGCAGAAGTGCAAAGACCTGCTAAGCATATCAAAGCTAAACATATGACAGAGCCACGCAATGCAGTTGGACGGAGAGCTATTTATATATGGCTTCGTGCATTGAGAAAGACAATACCTGTGTATTCCTCACTTGCTATTTCCTTTTTGGCTTGCCATATTGCACGAGAAGCAATTCTGCCAACCGATATAGTTAAATGGGCATCAGAGGCAAAACTTCCTTACCTCACAGCATTTTTGGTACTTGATAAGTATCTTGGAAGTTCGTCAAGTTCTTGCCCATTAAGTTCGAGGCTTTTGTTTAGGCCTGTCCGAGTTATTGGATCTTGGCAATTAGAAGCAGTAGCTGGTTCTATTGCACAAAAAATTGGACTGAACCTTCCTTCTGTGAATTTTTATGCTATCGCATCTCGGTACCTGAAAGATCTCTCTCTTCCAACAGAAAAGATTCTTCCACAAGCATGCCGCCTTTATGAGTGGTCAATCCCTGCAGATCTATGGTTGTCTTGTAACACATCTAGGCTTCCAACTCGTGTTTGTGTTATGGCAATTCTGATTGTAACAGTAAGAATCCTGTACAACATACATGGCCAAGGGTTCTGGGAAATGACTTTGTTGGATGCAAGTGACACCCCAAGATGTCAAACTCGAAATCCTGATGTCTTCAGTTTGAGTCCTGCAGGGAAGCTTGGAGATGCAGCTGGTGGTGCTAAGGGATCTTGCTTCACTACAAATTCCTCAGCAGTTAAGAACATGTCAAGCATCAAGAGTTCTGATTTCAACACTAAGGAGCTGTTGGACATTCTTCAAGCTGCACATGATAAGATCAGCACCGCGCATGGTAAACTAAATTATAAACTATTTTAGTCTTGTCAATAGTCAATGATTATGCACATGATTGATATTTATGGAAAGGCTTCACAGGACTTCCTACAGTCTCTTTTTGGTTGAATTTCATGTGTCTAGATTTGATGATATGAACATTAAAATGTTTCAAGATTTCTGTTTTTGAAACTAGGCAACCTAGACAATAGGACTGGCAGTGGGTCTGACTGGGGCAGGTTCTGGTCTTATAGCAAGGATAATCTAAACCCATAAGATGTTGGACTTTTCGTGTCAGGTAAATTTAGGCTAATTGAGTGAGAATGTGCACCTTTTTGGAAATAAATGTGTTGGATGTTGTTGAGACTCTATAGGAAGGGAAACTATGCTGGACCAAACTCTGACCCTGCAAGCTGGTTATTCTTGTTAAGTGGATGAGGCCAGCATGCTTAGGTCAGGATTTACATGCTTATTTGGTTTTCTGTATATCCCACAGGTTGTGTTACTCCTGATGCTTATGCTGTAGCATTTCATATTTGGAGGTAGATCCCATTATGCTGAGCCTAACCATGGAAAGTTTTGATAGGTTAGTTGTTAGTGTATGCATCGACTTTTTTGCTTCCTATTACAACAAATCTTTTGTTTACAGAAATGAATGAACTGGAGCAATAAAAAGTTCTTGAGGCTATTTATCACCCTTAAATTTTTTCCTTGGAAATTTATGTAATTAGCTATACATTGATCTTTCTTATGTACATATCATCATCCAATTTATATATTTCATTTCCTTTATGCTGATCTTAGAGAAACTACTTGTGGGTGTTTTATTAATTAACAAATACTCATTTATTGGCAGATTATTCAAGAGACTTGAGGTCTTACCTCAAATACTGCCAGGATGTAGTTTTTGCTGGAATGACCACCTCATATGATGAGCAGACACTAATAGAAAGATTCTGGGAAACATACGACAAACAAGAGGTAATATATTGCTTCAGCTGCCCTTTTATTGCTCTGATCTCACACATCAGGCAACCTTATTATTTGAGTTTTGGCTTCAGATTGGTAATTGGTGATCCAGTTTTCAGCCTTCAAGATGCTTTTATAAACCTTAACAACCACAAGGACAACATCCCAACTAATTTTTTTAACTAGAACATTAGACATGAAACTGTTGAACGAGGATATGATGGGAGGTAGAATAAGATTTAAAAAGATTTTAATAGAAACTATAAATAAAGATTTAAATACTCTTATTTTAAGATATGACTTTACAGATCTTAATGGTGACAAAAGCTCAATGTAGTTGGCCCCAAATAGTTAGGACTTTATGACTTTGTTGTTGTTGTATCATAGAAATTGGTGGTTGGTCTTGTGCCCTTGGATTATATTATCAGCAACTAATGACTAAGTGCAACTTTTTCAAATCTTTTGTAACAAGTACTTGGTATTCTTAGGCCTTTCATCCCCTCTCTCATTAGACCATCTTGAGTATGTTTTTGTGAATTCTGCCCTTCTTTCTACTTTCAGTCTCAAACATATGAAAATATGTAACCTTATTTTGTTTAGGGATTTTCCATTTAAATTCTGAAAATCTAGTATTCCGCTCCTGCATTTTTATGTTTAGGTACCACAACAAACAGTTTGCCAGTGTTTTTCTATTCATTTCCTACTACTGATGAACTGGTAATGCAACATATGTTGCTTGAGCTCATCCGAGTAGTCATGCCTACACTGAACAAAATTTATTGCTATGTCTTCTGGTATATGTTGCTTAGAGTGCCAACTGGTGAATTGAATTCCTGGATAATCAGCAAGTGGGATTAGACCTGAGAAAGAACTGCTCAATATCGTGAAAGCACTGGAATTTCATCGGGCTTCCATGTGTAGATTGATGATTGGACTTTCTTGTTTGGTACTTGTAAATTCTAAGCATTTTCATTTGCACTACATGTAGTATCTATTCAACGTAGAGGCCTGAATAGGAATTTTAATGTGATATGATAAATCAGCCATACTGTCACGGACTTAGCTGGAATTTCCTAAGCCGTGAGACACCCTTGCGGCAAAGACGCGAACATAGCTTGAGTTGCCTAAGTTGCGAAGCGCCCTTGCGCCAACTTCTCGGACTTAGCTGGGATTGCCTAAGTCATGACGCGCCCTTACGATATGCATCCGCAAAGGGTCAGCCAATTTGCAACCTCACTCAGGTCCTTCGGGACCTATAAAAGAGAAGGTTGATTAGTTCGAAAGCAAGCTGCGGACAAGTCCCGACGTCTTGCAGAAAGGGAAGCTTTACAAGCAATTCAGTGAGCACCTTGCGTGCATAATAGAAAAGAGGGGAAGGAGGAAAACAATAACTTCAAAAGGTAGATCGAACAGTTGCAAGTCCATAAACAACTGCTCACCAGGTGCTGGGTGCCGGGCACGAAGGCAAGTTCCCGTCAAGTTAACATGTGAACTTGTGAAGATTGTTCAACGCCCAATAATATACCGAAGCCCCATCCAACCCTGTGCCACCCGGGCGGTTCCAGGGTGCTGAGATGGCTGACATTTCGCGTGCAGCTGCGGCTTGCAGAAAACAAGTCGTGGCACGCGAAAACGGAGCCATTTTGGGGTAGTTCGGCCCAGCCGGTGAGCGGTCGCACTGCAGCGCTGCAACCTGTTCAAACATATATTTTTACAAGCAAAAACATACAAAACCAAGGCAAAACAAACTGTCATGTCTCTGTACAAGCATGCAAAGCGACGAACGATTCATTGAACGAAGTTGTTACGGGTGCGCGACGACCGTTCGTGACAGTACACTTGCAGATTATTGTGTAGAAGGATACTCCCGATAATAATAAAATTCTCTTTCGATCTATGCTACGAGGTTTAGATGTTCAGTTTTAAATTTAGTCACATTCTTTTACTTCTAAAGTTCCTTCTTTTGTGCAGTCAAATGTTGTGGTCTTACCTTGATATGTTTTCTTACTATTTTTTCGAATTTAGGAAGCCAACAAGCACAGTGGACTGGAAAAGATGTGAAAAATAAAAATTAAATTGTGCCACTCTTCCTCATTTCTTTGAAATTTAACCTGGAACACTTTCTCCTGGCATGAATAATTTGGACTTAAATTGAAACTTCATGCAGTCACAAACTAAAACAATTTGAGATTGTTTGCTTTGATCGCTTTGCATGATTGTTTTGTTTTCTTGTTTTAATTTCTGCTTTTTTTATTATGACTAGTACAAGCAAAGGCACTCTTGTGAGTTTAGTCTACCTTTATGTCAGGACGATATTCAACAAGAGGGTCTAAAAGATGAGCTTCTTGATTCAAAGGGTAAGAGACAGAGAGAAGTACCTGCTACCTCTTTCTTTGATTTCAAAAGAAGGGAACAGAGCAAAAGTAACCAACACATAAACAGAGAGAGATCACCTGATGATTATGGTGGTACAACCAGCAGAGATGGTTTTGCAAGTAACTCTGCTGATCCAAATGAGAAAGATCCTCTTTGTAATTCTTCTTTGACGCCTTCCAGAAATGCCACAGTGGAAAGAATGAAATTGAGCATGGAGGAGAATGGGTTTTATTACCTTCCTCCTAGAGTTCAGAAGAGACCAGATGGTTATCTTCACTATAAGAGAAAGAGATTAGATGGAAAACTAATTTGTGTTGCACATGCTGATTATTACATAGTATTACGGGCTTGCGCAAAGGTTGCTCAGGTTGATATGCGGATGATGCATCTTGGGGTCCTGAAATTTGAGAGAAGACTTGCTTGGATTGAACAACGGATTGATAGCAGCTTGAACACGTTACCTCAGCTTTTGCATCAGATGCAAGACAACTAATAACTTCATCACAAGTTAAAGGAGTTTTCTACCGTGGTCCCTCTTTCATGATGGTGACAAGAAAGAGTAAAGTTCACACTTTGTTTTTGAAGTACTATTTTGTGCATATTATTTTGCTGGTATGCATATATTTTGTTAATTCATCTTGTCATTAGATTGGCATTATTTTTTGTAGTAGTATAGAGTTATCTGAAATGTTTTGTTTCTCAACGGTCTATGTAGATGAAGTTTGTTGCCTATTTGAGGCCTGATGTTGTATTGGCTATCCCTGCGTTACCATTACCACTTAAAAACAAACTCTTCGTATTCCTGCCTACAAACTTTCATTTTAATTGTGACTATCCTTTCTGAAGTTTCTTTAGTTTTAATTTGATGAATTAGAGAATACTCTAGGCGGACAATACCAGAAAGCAGCCTTCATCTGAGATGGTAGTTCACTCATTTTGTTTCATTGCTTCATAATTCTTAGTGATCTGGGTACAAACTCCTTGAGTTATCTTGTCATTTCTGTTGCTTTTAATGGACAGTTTCCTGTCTGCAGCTTTGGAACACAGAGTAATTTCAAGTGCTCATGAGAGGTCATGAAACTGCGAGTTAGTCAACTGTGGAATGATGAGAGATTTACACAATTATTAAAGCACACATTGTTTCAAGGTAAGCATTGAGTTGTTTCATGGTTTGTCATCTGGATTTATGTTGGTTGTTAACTTTAACTGCATCCTGACAAGTGTATGTCTTGATGTTCCTAAGGACAACGTCAATTGCTTTCATGCTCTCCAATTTTGTTTCCTCCGCGGACTCTGGTTACTGTTTCCAGCACCATGGTAGATTTTCAACATATTCAACAATGTTCCTCACATTATATATTCTTCATCCGCTGGCCTAGTCGTCCTTGCCCATAGCGCCAGGTTTCATGTAAACGACACCAGCATCCAGGTGCCAGTCCAGACTTTATCTGCACTCAAAAGGAAGTAGCGGCCTTTTCTAGTTCAAGGTGAGACATTTTTAGCCGTGGATCAAAACTATAGAGGCAGGAACGTTTTATAATATTTCAACGCCAGCTTAATTTTGATATTTGATTTTCTATTTTAATGGCTGCACAATCTGCAAATTCGAGTACAGTATAAGCATGAGATCATCTAAAACAACGGTACCATGGCTGTTCTTGCAGACCGTCAAATGATCATTCCGCCCCACGCCTGGTTGGAAACACTTTGTTATGGGCTTGAAAACAAGATGCAAATCTCCTGTTGCTTAGCATCATTTTGGAAGATACCTAGATTCGCTAGATGGACGCTGCTTGGTCTTTTCTTAAGCTGTTCATTGGAAAGGTAGAGTGATTTTTCTCTTTCTGTTCGATATAACCCATTGATTGATCAAGTATGTATAGCTTAGGTTTCCTGTTTTCTCTCTTTCCAAATTGAAATTTTCTTCTTCTTCTAACTTACTAGTTAACAAGGGAAAGGAGGAAATGGGAGCTATAATTTTCTGCTAGATGCCACATAACAAACCGCCACCATGGAAGGCAATGTAAAAGTTTCCTCTTCTTCTTCCGACGTTGATTCTCTCATTTCCTTTTTCTTCTAAGCGTCCTTCCGATCGATATCAGCGATGTTGCGAGTGGGAATGGCTGCTTGCAGCAGTGCGACTGCCACAGCTAGGGCATTACGGGTGGTGCTTTTCCTGCTTTTGTTGTGTTTTTTCGGGTATGATGGTAGTGACACCTGATTCAAGAACAAATAATTGTAGATGTTCCTCGTGTTGGCTAGAACTTAAAGGACTCCATTTGATGTGAAGGCAAGTTTGGTCTGTATATAGATAGATTGAATTGTTGTGCTTGTCGTCAACAAATGTTTTAGGTTGAGGACCGAAAACCTCATTTGACAAATTTTACACAAAAATATTAATATGATCCGCCACCATGGAAGGCAATGTAAAAGTTTCCTCTTCTTCTTCCGACGTTGATTCTCTCATTTCCTTTTTCTTCTAAGCGTCCTTCCGATCGATATCAGCGATGTTGCGAGTGGGAATGGCTGCTTGCAGCAGTGCGACTGCCACAGCTAGGGCATTACGGGTGGTGCTTTTCCTGCTTTTGTTGTGTTTTCTCGGGTATGATGGTAGTGACACCTGATTCAAGAACAAATAATTGTAGATGTTCCTCGTGTTGGCTAGAACTGAAAGGACTCCATTTGATGTGAAGGCAAGTTTGGTCTGATGTATATAGATAGATTGAATTGTTGTGATTGTCAACAAATGTTTTAGGTTGAGGACTGGAAACCTCATTTGACAAATTTTACACATAAAAATATTAATATGACGTTGGACATGCACAACTCTATTGTGTAAAATATCATTGTTGATAACACAATACAAATTCCATTGATGATTTATAACTTTTTACTTGTAGTATTTCTTCTGATTCCTTGTATTTCCTCCTTATTAAAGAAATATTTTCTGGGACTAAAGTATGCAATACTGTATGTGTTTCTTGAGATTGGTTGATACGGTACGATATCGTATATTGAGCGGTACATCAGGACGTACCGAACAGTACACTAGGGCGTATCGAGCGGTATACCTAATTTTAAATATTTCTTTTTCTCTACACGTTATAATATAACACTGTGACATGTTAACGGTTCGCGTATTAGTATATTGTTGGATTGATATGTATCGTCCATATCGGATGGTATCATTTAACGGTTTACGTATTAGTATATCGTTGGATTGATATGTATTGTCCATATCGGATGGTACCATTTGAAATTGCATGTCTGGGAGTACTTGTGCATTCAAGAAATACTCAAAAAAATTAATAAGTATAAAAGAAAACAGCAAAATTCTTCTTTTATGAGATATGAAGAAATCCTGAAAGGGATTTCTTCTTCGGTGCCACAATTATTTGAGAATCTTTCCATCTAGATCTTGTCGGAGAGGGGAAGTCCTCAAGATTCACGTGCTCTTTTTCTGCCGCCCATGTGCAATTACTGATGCTAAAAACGTCATTTTATTATATATTTGTTATTAAATAAATATATATTATAGTATTTTATTTGATGTGCTTAATATTATTTTTTTTAATTTTATTATTATAAATATTGTATTTTATTAACTTATAAAATATAAATATTACTTTCCTTTGAATTCATTATATTGAATGGATTTGTTTGTTCTCTTGATTGAATTCATTTTTCAAATTTACTGTTCTTGATAATTAGATTTCTTAGATAATTTCATATTTATGCTACTTCAAACTTGTCTTAAGTGCTTTTCGCAAAACTTAATGTGGATATCTGAAAGGTTCTTGTTCAATAAAAAATATATTGGGCGTAGATGATTTATCACTTTTCGCAATACATAATACGTGGAAGATGAACCTCACTAGTGAAGCTCATCACAAGGTTCTAAGTGGTCTTTGCTCCCCCAACTAGCATGTTCCAAAGGGGTTACTTGTCATCTCATATTGGTTGAAAAATCGAAAAACTAATAAAGTCAAAAACACGATTCCATATTTTAGGATCCATTACGAGAACTCTCTAGAGTATTTATTTTTTTTTATGAATTTATACACTCGCACCCACGATAACGAATGATGGAGTCATTTGGATTGAATGCAAAAAATTTAAAAGAGACATAATTCGAAAAAACGAAAAAGTGAGAATTTTTTTACGAAAATCACCTTATATATAAAAGAGGATATTTTCATACTATTTTTTTATATATAAATAATGTAAGTTTACCGGTAGAAAACCAGGTGCCAGTCCAGACTTTATCTGCACTCAAAAGGAAGTAGCGGCCTTTTCTGGTTCAAGGTGAGACATTTTTAGCCATGGATCAAAACTATAGAGGCAGGAACGTTTTATAATATTTCAACGCCAGCTTAATTTTGATATTTGATTTTCCCAGGTGCCAGTCCAGACTTTATCTGCACTCAAAAGGAAGTAGCGGCCTTTTCTAGTTCAAGGTGAGACATTTTTAGCCGTGGATCAAAACTATAGAGGCAGGAACGTTTTATAATATTTCAACGCCAGCTTAATTTTGATATTTGATTTTCTATTTTAATGGCTGCACAATCTGCAAATTCGAGTACAGTATAAGCATGAGATCATCTAAAACAACGGTACCATGGCTGTTCTTGCAGACCGTCAAATGATTATTCTGCCCCACGCCTGGTTGGAAACACTTTGTTATGGGCTTGAAAACAAGATGCAAATCTCCTGTTGCTTAGCATCATTTTGGAAGATACCTAGATTCGCTAGATGGACGCTGCTTGGTCTTTTCTTAAGCTGTTCATTGGAAAGGTAGAGTGATTTTTCTCTTTCTGTTCGATATAACCCATTGATTGATCAAGTATGTATAGCTTAGGTTTCCTGTTTTCTCTCTTTCCAAATTGAAATTTTCTTCTTCTTCTAACTTACTAGTTAACAAGGGAAAGGAGGAAATGGGAGCTATAATTTTCTGCTAGATGCCACATAACAAACCGCCACCATGGAAGGCAATGTAAAAGTTTCCTCTTCTTCTTCCGACGTTGATTCTCTCATTTCCTTTTTCTTCTAAGCGTCCTTCCGATCGATATCAGCGATGTTGCGAGTGGGAATGGCTGCTTGCAGCAGTGCGACTGCCACAGCTAGGGCATTACGGGTGGTGCTTTTCCTGCTTTTGTTACGTTTTCTCGGGTATGATGGTAGTGACACCTGATTCAAGAACAAATAATTGTAGATGTTCCTCGTGTTGGCTAGAACTGAAAGGACTCCATTTGATGTGAAGGCAAGTTTGGTCTGATGTATATAGATAGATTGAATTGTTGTGATTGTCAACAAATGTTTTAGGTTGAGGACTGGAAACCTCATTTGACAAATTTTACACATAAAAATATTAATATGACGTTGGACATGCACAACTCTATTGTGTAAAATATCATTGTTGATAACACAATACAAATTCCATTGATGATTTATAACTTTTTACTTGTAGTATTTCTTCTGATTCCTTGTATTTCCTCCTTATTAAAGAAATATTTTCTGGGACTAAAGTATGCAATACTGTATGTGTTTCTTGAGATTGGTTGATACGGTACGATATCGTATATTGAGCGGTACATCAGGACGTACCGAACAGTACACTAGGGCGTATCGAGCGGTATACCTAATTTTAAATATTTCTTTTTCTCTACACGTTATAATATAACACTGTGACATGTTAACGGTTCGCGTATTAGTATATTGTTGGATTGATATGTATCGTCCATATCGGATGGTATCATTTAACGGTTTACGTATTAGTATATCGTTGGATTGATATGTATTGTCCATATCGGATGGTACCATTTGAAATTGCATGTCTGGGAGTACTTGTGCATTCAAGAAATACTCAAAAAAATTAATAAGTATAAAAGAAAACAGCAAAATTCTTCTTTTATGAGATATGAAGAAATCCTGAAAGGGATTTCTTCTTCGGTGCCACAATTATTTGAGAATCTTTCCATCTAGATCTTGTCGGAGAGGGGAAGTCCTCAAGATTCACGTGCTCTTTTTCTGCCGCCCATGTGCAATTACTGATGCTAAAAACGTCATTTTATTATATATTTGTTATTAAATAAATATATATTATAGTATTTTATTTGATTTGATTAATATTATTTTTTTTTAATTTTATTATTATAAATATTGTATTTTATTAACTTATAAAATATAAATATTACTTTCCTTTGAATTCATTATATTGAATGGATTTGTTTGTTCTCTTGATTGAATTCATTTTTCAATTTTACTGTTTTTGATAATTAGATTTCTTAGATAATTTCATATTTATGCTACTTCAAACTTGTCTTAAGTGCTTTTCGCAAAACTTAATGATCGGAGAGGGGAAGTCCTCAAGATTCACGTGCTCTTTTTCTGCCGCCCATGTGCAATTACTGATGCTAAAAACGTCATTTTATTATATATTTGTTATTAAATAAATATATATTATAGTATTTTATTTGATGTGCTTAATATTATTTTTTTTAATTTTATTATTATAAATATTGTATTTTATTAACTTATAAAATATAAATATTACTTTCCTTTGAATTCATTATATTGAATGGATTTGTTAGTTCTCTTGATTGAATTCATTTTTCAAATTTACTGTTCTTGATAATTAGATTTCTTAGATAATTTCATATTTATGCTACTTCAAACTTGTCTTAAGTGCTTTTCGCAAAACTTAATGTGGATATCTGAAAGGTTCTTGTTCAATAAAAAATATATTGGGCGTAGATGATTTATCACTTTTCGCAATACATAATACGTGGAAGATGAACCTCACTAGTGAAGCTCATCACAAGGTTCTAAGTGGTCTTTGCTCCCCCAACTAGCATGTTCCAAAGGGGTTACTTGTCATCTCATATTGGTTGAAAAATCGAAAAACTAATAGAGTCAAAAAAACGATTCCATATTTTAGGATCCATTATGAGAACTCTCTAGAATATTTATTTTTTTTTATGAATTTATACACTCGCACCCACGATAACGAATGATGGAGTCATTTGGATTGAATGTAAAAAATTTAAAAGAGACATAATTCGAAAAAACGAAAATGTGAGATTTTTTTTACGAAAATCACCTTATATATAAAAGAGGATATTTTCATACATATAAATAATGAAAGTTTATCGGTAGAAAATCACATTATAATGGTTGTGTCCAAAGAAAGATTTTTTTTTTTTAATCTCATCTCATCGTTGATGAAGAATTTATGTATTAAAAATTATGACTATTTTATCACTAAAAAATTATCTTCTCCTATTACCAAATTGATGGGCCAATCACCACATCTCTCATATCCAAAATAATGAGGTAGAGGAGCAACCTTACTCATGGTGAGGTGAGAAATTAGATCATGATGGGGGAATCATATGGAGACATAGATGGCCATAGCATGATTGTTGCCAATCATGCTACAAATTTCCACTCTCACATTTATCACATACATGTTCCATTCTAACATTTTAATCATGTTAAATTCAGGGCATCACATCAAGATGATGGACCACCACCACCAAACAGAGGGGATATAACTAATAAAGATTTCTTTTTCAATAAATACCTCATTTAATTTTTTTTTTATTACCTATAAAAATTAATTAAGAAGATAAATGATATATCATATTTGATTTGGCTATTGACAATTAGATATTTAATTTCACAAAATATATTTTCATTCACTTTGCATGTTATATCATCTCCTCAATTTTTTTTGTATCCATGTTCTTATTTTAGACTCAATCAACATCGTTTAACTTAGTTTATACCGAATCTTGAGTCGATTATAATATTTTTCTACACATACACTATAATTTTATTAAAAAAATATTATAATAAGTACAATAATAAATCGGCTCATCTTATGGATTTATTATGCAATACAAAAGGAGGCCAAATTCTTTATAATCAGCTTCATAAGGAGCTTTTTTGGGAATTAGAGATAAGTAGGGGGCCACTAATGAGAAAAACAAATAGGAGAGGTGAAGGTTTGTTGTCAATTAGATTATATGCATATTATTTATCAATTACTTTTGTAATATTTTAATTTCTTTCTATAGGCATTTTTAGTTAGTGGTGAGAAATCAAAACAGTGGTGGGGGGGGGGAATCATATAGACAGACACATAGATTGGTCAGTGGGTGTCCCTTTCTTGTCCCTAATGCTACAATTCCCACCTCTCACATTCATCACATGCTCCGATCTCACATTTTAATCATGTTCCCAACTTCACATTTGTCCTATTCAACGAGAAGCTGTATAAAATAAATAATGAGCTACATTAAAGAAATGGGGGAGGAGGAGGATAGGAGACACCACCATCTCACATTCATCACATGCTCCGATCTCACATGTTAATCATGTCCCCAACTTCACATTGTCTATTTCACGAGAAGCTATATAAAATAAATAATGACAAACATTAAAGAAATGGGGGAGGAGGATAGGAGACACCACCACATCCATTCATTTCATCCTTTTACTAGTCTTCTCAATCGCTTGCTTTATCTCTCTTTTATATATATATATATATAGGGACTCGATCCGGACGTTGATCCGACCCGGATCCGAAAGTAGTCCGGGCAGAGAAAATGAACCCGTTTAGCTTTCTATATACCAAAAGTTAAACGAGGCGATGAACATAGCTCTCACCCTGACTCCCTTCGGCTGCAAGCTGCACCAGCGGTGACCGCCGCGCTCTGACACGCCCTGTTGGTACAGAGGTCGATCACCGGCGTGTTCCTATTAACCTTTGGATCGACGACAGTGCCTTCGTCATGGAGTCCTTCCTCTCCCCCTCCCCCGCCCCCCGCTGGCCGCCGCTAGCCCACTCCGCTTCCTCTTCCGTCTCCTTCTCCTCCTCCCGGTCCACTGTCAATTCCTTTGCCCCGCCGTCCCTCAACCCTGAGACGCTCCAGCAGCGTCTTAATGCCCTCATCGAGGGCGGCCCCGAGAATTGGACCTACGCTATCTTCTGGCAGTCCTCCCCCGCCGGCGGAGGTTGCGGCGGCGGCGCCGCTGTCCTCAGCTGGGGCGACGGCTACTACAAGGGCTGCGAGGAGGACAAGCGGAAGCCGGCCGGCGTCGGCGCGTCATCGACGGCGGAGCAGAAGCACCGCAAGCGCGTGCTCCGAGATCTCAACGCCCTCATCTCCGGCGGCGGCGGCGAGGACGCGGCCGACGAGGAGGTCAGCGATACCGAGTGGTTCTTCCTCGTGTCGATGACCCAGACCTTCGCCCTCGGTGCCGGACTCCCGGGCCAAGTCCTCCTCTCCGGCGAGACGGTGTGGGTCGCCGGGGAGGACCGGCTGGCGGCGGCGCCGTGCGAGCGGGCGCGCCAGGCGTGGGCGTTCGGCCTGCGGACGATGGCCTGCGTCCCCATGGGGAGCGGCGTCGTCGAGCTCGGCTCCACGCAGGACATCTTCCAGAACTCGGAGATCTTAAGCAAGGTCAGGCTGCTCTTCGGCCACGGCAACGGCCCCGCCACCGGATCCTTGCCTCCGGCACCGGAGCAGGGGTTGGTGGATCCCTGCATGCTTTGGATATCGGAACCTTCCGCGCCGACGCCCCCTTCCCATCCCGAGAAACGCAGCTCCAGTTGCCTCACCGAAGACCCGAGCTCGATTCGTGTGCCTTACAGCCTCGATTTGACCGGTGAGGGCGATGCCCTCTATGTGGAGACGAACAAGTCCACGTCGAGGGGGAGCGATGACGGGGGCTTCCTACCCTCGTCCACGGCTGTGGCGGCCGCAGCACCGAAGCCCGAGGGCGGGGGACTCGATTCGGATCACTCGGACTTGGAGGCCTCGGCCCGGGAGGCGACGAGCAGCGCCACGTTGGAGCCGGAGAAGAGGCCCAAGAAACGTGGCCGGAAGCCGGCCAACGGCCGCGAGGAGCCGATGGACCACGTGGAGGCGGAGCGGCAGCGCCGGGAGAAGCTGAACCAGCGCTTCTACGCGCTCCGCTCCGTCGTGCCCAACGTGTCGAAGATGGATAAGGCCTCCCTCCTCGCCGACGCCATCGCCTACATCAACGAGCTCCACACCAAGGTGGGAACCATGGAGTCGGACAAACGAAGGCTTCGTTCCGAGCTCAGCGCCCTCAAGATGACGATGGCGAAGGCGACGGCGACGGCGAACGAGTGGACGACATCAGAGACGGGCACGAGCGGGGAGGGGGAGGGGGAGGTGGAGGTGGAGGTGAAGCTGCTGGGTCGGGAGGCGATGATAAGGGTGCAATGCGAGAGGAGGGCACACCCGACGGCGAGGCTGATGGTGGCGCTGAGGGAGCTGGAGCTGGAGGTGTACTACGCCAACGTGACGGTGGTGAAGGAGCTGATGATACAGCAGGCCACGGTGAAGATGGGGAGCCGGATCTACAACCAGGAGCAGCTGACCGCCGCGCTGTTTGCCCGAGTCGCATAGCCTTTTTCTCCACACCCTGACCATCCGTAACTAGTCGTCGTCGTCGTCGTCTACAATTTGGTGCAGCTGTCTGCTCTCGAGTTTCCTAAGGTGTAGTGGGTGTACAACAAACATATGGATCGTGTTTCCATGAATCAGCTACAAAAATGTCACTCTAGTTTTAGCCATTAGCAAGTAGTTCAGCTGTACTCTGCACTCTAGTTTTAGGATTCTCGTCCCACGAGAATAAAAATGTCCAATATTTATTAAAACCATCAAGGAAAAGAAGAACAAAAATGGTCCAACATAAAGAAGAACAAGAAGAAGCATAAAGGAAGCAGCTATTCTTGTTCGAAATATCCGATACATACATAAAAGAGTCATAAAGAAAAAGAAACGGGATCGGAATAATAAAAACAGACACAACCATTATTTGTCTATCCAGATTTGAGTGAGATCTATTTGAGTGAGATCTATACATACAACATGCCTATTATAGATATCGGAGATGATGATACCTTTTTGTCTTTTTAAAGTGGATCTCAAAAGTATGGTAGACAGCAACAATTGAAGTTTCAATCAATATTGTCAATATCTTCTGAACAGCCAACCTAAGACATGGAATGCATAGACCTTCTTTTAATTGCCAAACGGAAGGTGTCGGGTGATAAAAGGCACCAAGGTGTCAAAAAAAATATAATTACAAAAAAATATGATCAAGAAAATAAAAATGAGATAATACATTAGCCTCATACAATTTCATATTTCAAATGTCTCCAATAAAACACCAAATTACATTTAAAGCACCAAAATGTTAGCAGTCTTGTTCATAGGCTATATCGCTAAAAACCTAACTATCATTAACAACGATTAACATTTACGATAGAGGAACGAACGACGGTGTAGGGTTTCTCTTTTGCTCGCAAAAAGGGATGGAGCACAGGGTAAGTATGAGACTTCAGTTGGTTCGGTTATACCAACTTAAATCGATTGAACCAGGTGAGCTGAACCCCAACTTCAATTGGCTTAGGCGCACGCCTAGGCTCAAGCACGGGCTCGATTCGCGTCCGTTCAAATCACCTCACCTGGACCATCTTCGAGCGCTGTTTTTCAAAACGCTTGGGCGCCTTTTCAGAACACTGAGTGAACCACAAAACAACTATCAAGATAGATATCAAGCAGAGTCATCGATCAAATAATATCTTTCAAAACCTAATTCAAGGTTTATGGCCAGCCAAAGGGTTTCATAACATCTCCATTAGCTTGATGCGGCAGTAGTACCATAGAACGAACTATCAAGGACGCAGGGGGGTCGAAAGAGGTTATCCAGGCGAATCTATACTCTATCATTATCATATTCTCTTATTCCTATTGAATCATGCCATGTCAATGCAACCTACCATGCCAACTACCAGCGATATTACATTTGGCATTACGTAAATGAACTTTCATTGAATTAGATATTCTCAGAAAAAAAAAATATATATCTTCAAAGAAATCTACGCAACATGAATCTACAACTGTTGTGAATGTAATGTGGCACGATGGTGCCAAATAAGTGGACTCAAGTTGATAGCAGAAACTGTAAGCAGTAACAAATGTGTGAAAACTAGGTCGTCACACTGAAACATAATCTGTTTCCACAAATTAGCCCATTTGCACCCGGTCGAAGCTTAGGTGACAAATTAAGGATATGCCGCAGGAGAAGGAAAGGATGCCAGTTCCTTGCTAACCTATGAAGCTCACCCCAAACTTGGAACCTTGCACGGCTTTCCAAATCCGAGGTCACCAAAGACTCTCATTTTTCGACTTGAAAGATCAATGCGGTGACCGATTCCTACCAGAAAATGGTTCCTTTACACCTACGTAGAAGTTTCGACTAGATTAGCAACTCTTACGCTGTTGAATTCAAACAAATTCATCCCCAAGACATCGCCAAGAAGGCAGATGGACGCAAGATAATCCATCATCCAAAAGCAAACTTTAAGGAGTAAGGCCCGGAGTCGAGTCGACGATTACTTTGGTAACCAAGAAGGGGAAAAGAAATCAAAGCAAAAGGAGGCGGAGCTAAAAGAGGCTTACGCAGGGAGAAATTGTTGTGTTGTCGCCGTCGTTCGCCAGGTGGGGTTAGTGGACGGGTCGTCGACCATCTCGTACGTCTTCCGCCGAGATCAGAGGAGGGTTAGGGTTCGGAACGATTGGAGCCGGAAGCGAAGAAGGGTGGGAGAAGGGATTAGGGAGGGCGACCGTCGGATAGCTGGTAAGCATTTGTGTATTGACTTAGTAGTGATGTGATAGTGGAGCTGTTCGAGGTTGGGTGATTTGGTTCGACGACGTATGTATGTTCTTTACGGCTGTGCCAATGAACGAACCCTTTTTTTTTTATTGATGATGGATGGATGGATGGATGGACGGATGGATGGATGGATGGATGGTTGGGATTATTTCCCACTTGGCGGCATCGAGGAAAAGTAAAAGAAGAGACAACCGCATTAATTCAATGCTTATCCACTTCACATCACAGCTACGAAAATTAGGGCCCAATTATTAATGGGGGGTGCTTTCCTTCAAATTCTTTTCTTCTCCCATATGCAACTTCTTTGTGTCGTTGGATCACCGAATGCATGCATGCTTGCATGCCTTTATAAAGAATTTGTCACACAATAACCTTAATCATTCTTTAAAATGGTAAGTATATGTGACATTAAATATATTTTTTTTAAAAAAAAAAAAAAGATCAACTGAGTTATAACCTCTTATCAAACGATGAGAGCTTGTTATTTAAAAAAAAAAAAAAAAGGGCACACACTCATCAAAATCACACCATTCTTCTTCTTCTTTCTCTTTCTTTTATTATTATCGTATCAAAATGGAAATGGCACACCTTCTCAACAACAACAACAACGACGACGACGACGACGACGGACACTACCAAAAACAAAAGAGAAGCTTAGGAGCACACATTTGTTGTTGCGTCTACTCTTCTCAAACTCAAGGCGAGTTAGTGGCCATGTTTCCATCTCCTGCCGTGCCGTCGAGTGACAGCCACCCACTGATCGATGAGGCTTTAGTAACGAGATGGATGTTAACACAGGTTCGAGGACTTGTCGATTGAGTTACACACACAAGTAGGAAGCATTCGCATGGCATGGATAGCAGCTAAGTTTTGAGGAAAACCAACCCTCGTTTTCCACCTTCCGCTTAATTATTTGACGCATTTATGTCCATATCCAATCCGATGATCCTTCTTCATCTCCCAAACACGACTATTTGACGCTGACTGATCGCACTCCCAAGCACACATACCATACCGTAATGGTCACAAGGACAAGACATCATCACCTCCAAATATTTGCTCTTCCTATCCGAGACTATTCATAGATTGCACACATGAATTAGATCATCGGTTGAATCAGTGAGGCAACCAGTGGAGGAGCAGCAGCAGCAAGATTAATAATTCTATGAAAGATTAAAAAGTATGCCTGCTTTGTGAGAAAGATTTATGTGCTGAGCTATTTGCAGGGTCCCTTCTCTTCGTCTCCCTTGTGCATTATTGGAATCATAGGGTTGGATACCCATCCATCGGCAGAGTGAAGAGTGAAGAGTGAAGAGTGAAGAGTGAAGAGTGAAGAGGAATAGACACTGTCTAACCCAATCTTTTACTGTGTAAAGATGCTGCAGTGACGACATTCATGCAACTAGTCTCACGCAAAAAGCTGGCACTGAATTGAAGGCATATTTTTCTTCATTGCTACAGAATACTGAACTGTAGGTAATATGTGCTAAACATACTAAAAGAAAGAATTGGGTGATTCCTCATGCAAAAAATTTTAGTGCGATTTTTCTTATTTTGAATATTTTCTAATCTATTTTACCCTTTTTTTTTAAATAATATTTTAATTCATAAATAATCTAATTACCTCTCAAAAAAATAATTTCATCTGCTATAATATCTTGTTCTCCAGGTAAAAATACTATAAAGCCTACTCGAAAGTACTGTAAAAATATGATGTTGTAATTGTCTATGAACAATGACAACTAAAGGGGTAAAATATGATGCCGCTGATAATATTTTTCAATAACCTTTACAGCATTTTCAATACTTCAATAAAATGCTGTAAATGTTATTAAAATAAATTGTAAATGAGCTAAATGAAAACACCATAACAGTTGAAAATAGATTAAAAAAATGAGTGAAAAAAAATTGACAAAAAAATTTAGGTTTTTTTTTCTTAAACTAAGCATATTGTTTCGGAAAAATAAAAGAGAGGTATCTTTTGAGAAATACCCAAAATATTGATATTTTATAGAGAAATCACCTAAAGTTTTACATTTTGGATTTTTATTCGTAAATGTTGGCAAAGAGTTTTTCCTTTTTTCAAATACTCAAAATATTCTTTTTCTGTCAAAACCCAGTCAGTCAAACAGATTTAGAGTAGAGTCTACAATGTATCAGAATGAAGTAACAGTGTTTTAGTTCATAGTATTTTTGAATGAAGTTATCAATATTTTAGTTTAATAATAAAGAATACTGCAAATCTATTGGAAAAAATATATATAATTGGAGTTCAATTGCTTTAAATTCTTGTTAATCTTATGGGTGACAGAACATCGCGGACTTTATACATAACTTCATTTATCATTTCTGACAAAGGTTTACAGTATCCCACAAACGCCCGAATATAATAGGATAATATTAATAATAAAATTAACAGACTGCAGGTATATGTATCTTTATGAATCAATAGGATGTAAATATAATCTAGAGGTATACTATCTTACCTTCAAATACAACAAACTTGTTTTCTAGTGTAATAAAAGGTTAGCTTGCTGTCCTCGTACAATGTCACCTCCATGGTGTTTGAGGTAAAGAGACAGTAATGGTCCGACGAAGGGTCGATGCATAAGGTATTTTATTTAAATATATAGATAATATTTGTGTAATTCAAACCTTGATCTTCCGGATAGCAAAACAAGTACCAAGATCTGTGTTTGCTCACTGCATGATAGTCCACCATCAAGAACAAGGCTTCCGTGCGTTGACGCACAAAATGCGACACATGATTCATGTTCGATATGCCCATGCATGGGGAACAACATAAATTTCTTCGACATGATGCACCATCTAATATGGAAGACCGACCGGCCCTGCTCGCATTAGGTATGAGCTGCAGGTTTCACCACATCCTTCTCATGGAGCTTGGGACCTCCAAAAGTGTCCTCAGATTGTGCTACAGCACACTGATGGCATAATGTGACGGCAATTCTGCAGCTACAAATCATGTGTTGTGCTCAACTTCTCATGGCATTTTTGGCCTCCAGCAGTTTCCTCGAAGCGAAGAACCTTAATGACAGAAAGCAACCGGTGCATGTTGGAATGGTTAGGGTGTCATTTTCCTGAGCTGAAGGTGGTGTTAATTCATGTAGGTTTACCCAGATCTATCCGGATTCTACAAAAGTACATCTGGGTTACAATATTGTCTTCAGATACCTGACTGATTTCTCAGCTTCATCAACCGTAACTTGCGGTTGGTTTCAAACAGGAGAATCATCTCACCATTTCAGACAGATCAAACCTACCTATCTGGCATTAATTCTTTAGCATGAGAACCTACCACACATGAGAGACCAAGTTAGAGGCTACAAAACAGAGTGATTAGGTTGCCAGATTCATCCAAGGACCAGTTTAAATCTCTGGAATTTGTGTACTCACTTCCCCTTTTTTCCTGCTTGGTTTTGATTGATATAAATGTCACCCCGTGTAAAAGTTAGCTGAGGGAGGAGGGTACATGAAAAGCAGCAGATGCTGGAAAGCTTGGAGGAGACTTCCAAAGTAGTTGAATAATTTTGAAAGCTATTTTTCTTCAATTATTTTTTTTCTCTCTCTAAATTTTTTTACATCATTTTTAATGTGTTGATGATAATTTATTTGAAAGAATAATTCACACTATCAGAGTCTCCTCGTTCTTTGCTGAATTTTTTTTTGCATCAAGTAGGTCCAATACTTGTTGGAATAGCTCCAATGCATCAAGTAGGTCATATATTATGAAATGATAATAAGAAGAAGAAGAAGAAGAAGAAGAAGAAGAAGAAGAAGAAAAGAGATTGTAGATAGATAAAAGGGATTATTGGCTTTTGTTATGTGGGATGTGACAACCTTTAACTTTGTGTTCTCTCCATTAATGCTTATGGCAGGAAGGAAATGATGTGAAGCAAAGGCATGGGATTGTTTTGTAGACTTGAAAGGGTCAAACCCACAACTGAGTGGGAGAAACAGTACAGATGCCACCAAGCCTACTCTCAACTTCCATGGGAACCTTGTACAAAATATTCCTTCTCAACTCAGAGATTGCCTAACCCAACAGGTTTCAGGGAATCAAAACTTTTTCCAGTTTTTCCCCTCTCTCTCTCTCTCTCTCTTTCTCTCTTTCTCTCTCTCATGTTCATGCAGCTTTTCAAGTGTCATTTTCTTCCACAGCATTCCAAAACAGCCTGAGAAATCGACCTGTGTCACCCCACACAATGTTTACCCTCCATGTTCACTTTATATGCACTTCATGTACAGACACCATGTTGCCACTACATCCACTGTCACTACCACACATACATATACACATACCCTACACTCCCATCATTTCACACAGATTTAGCTAGTAGTACATCTCTCTCTCTCTCTCTCTATCTCTCGCATTACATTAATCACGGAAAGAGGTAGGGCTCCGACGGGAGAGAGACTGGAAGAAACTTTAGGAGAAGAAGAAGAAGAAGAAGAATCAGGAAGGGGAGAAGAGCTCAGACAGGAGAGAGATTCGGAGTGACTTGAAAAAGAGGAGCAGGAGGAGGAGAAGAAGAAGAAGAAATCTGGATGATCAAATGGAGCTGTTTTCAGCACATCTAGACTTATCACTTCAGATCAGCCCCCCAAACACCACACCATCAGGCTGGAGAAAGCCAGATGAGAAGATGGAATTAGGGTTCTGGAGGAGAACCTTGGACTCCACCACCACAACCAACAACAACGTCACCGCGCCCGCAGCCAGCTCTGCCGCCGCCTTCAAGCTCTCGTCGGTGAACCCGGGTGTCACGGACTCCACGACCACAAGCGATGACATCTTACACCACCCCCAACCCCGCCACCACTTCCCCCTACTTCCCGAGGGGTATCACCGAGATCAAATCTCGCTGAAGCCCATACGAGGCATCCCAATCTACCAACACCCACCTTCCTTTCCTCTACTCTCCCCTCACCAGCTGCAGCCCAGCCAAGACTTGCCGAGACCAAGGTATTTGCCGTCGAGGTTCGCCGCCAGAAGGACCACGAGAGCGCCGAGGATGCGGTGGACTAGCACACTCCATGCCCGCTTCGTCCATGCCGTAGAGCTGTTGGGAGGCCATGAGAGTATGCTCGCTTCCCCTCATTCACACCTTTCAGCTGTAGAGATTATTCAGATGGATGGCGAGATCGATCTTACCTTTTTTCTGTTCCGACTTGTTGGAGTTCAGGGGCCACGCCCAAGTCTGTTCTAGAGCTCATGGATGTCAAAGATCTTACCTTGGCACATGTCAAATCTCACTTGCAGGTTAGAGGAAACCCTATAAATATGGGCATCTAAAGTAAGATTAATGATGATCTTTCACTTGCATCTCCTTTTTCCTTGCAAATATTTCCTTCCTTTTTGTTTCTTCTGCAACAACAACAACAACCCAAGGAAATTTCTCCATCTTTTTAGCCTTTATTCCATTAATTACCGGTGTACTCTTTCTCTCTCTCTCTCTCTCTCTCTCTCTCTCTCTCTCTCTCTCTCTCTCTCTCTCCGGCAGCTTTTGCACCGTAATAAAAAGGGACGAGAGCAGTGCAGGAAAATACTCTAATAAGTTGCAACCATGCTTTAGGGAAAGCAAAGATGAAGGACAGTGTTGTGCATGTTATTTCAGATCTCTCCCACCCTGCAGCTACAAAAATCTTTAAATGGATAGGGGAGTTCATCGATGTGTATATACAAGTAGATGCTGCTTACAACAAAATGATATATGCTTTTTGGAGATGATAACTGTTGTTGTATGATTGTAGATGTATCGGACTGTGAAGAACACCGATAGACCGGCAGCTTCATCAGGTTGAGAGAAGAATTCGTTTCCCACATTTCTTGCCTGTAAGGCTTGCGAGTTAGTCTCCTTTTACAGTGGATTTGACTGCTTGTTCCAGGCCAATCCGATGGGTTTGCAAATGGTTCCGCCGAGGAGAATTCTGAAGAAAACTTGGTAGGCGTTCACAATCACCATGGATCAGAATCATCAGCCGCGCATCATGGTGCTCTATGGAGCAGCAATTCCTCAAGGTAATGATCATCCACTTTTGCTAAATACAATAGATGCATTTAGGTTATGCACTGTCAAAATCTTCTTGTTCTAAATGATCAGATGAGATCATATTTGCCATATATGGCGCAGCCTAATCAGTTCTGAACCGAAGAAGCATGAAACAGAAGGACGTATATGTTCCAGAAAGATTTGATAATGCACAAACATCAATGTTTTAACCCATCCGAAGTGGCTTGCTGTGGATCTGTATACCTACATAAAACTATACCCTAAAGAAGTTTATTTATTTTTCTTCTTCGAAACAAAAAAGTTAAATGAGCCAAAAAAAAAAAAAAAAGAATGTGAAGAATGAAAAACCTACTTAACAACAAGAGATCAAACGATATGATGTGATGTCCTGACCTACTGAAATATGTTGTAGGCTTATTATATCTAAAGTATTGCCATACTGAAGCAACTACAATTTGATGTCAGACTTGCAAGCAAGCAACCAGTGCTTTCTTTTCGATGTTCAAGCCATCAGTGGTTTGGTAAAAGACATAAGTTTAGATGTACCATGTCAGAAAGAAACATATAATTCTTTTTTGTGGGATCTTCCTCCTACATTTTCTTTTGGTTCAAAATGAGAACAAGAGAATGTAGGTGCATGGTCTTTGGGATGAAAATGATTACTTGTTAAGTAATTGTTAACCTTCATCTTTTTTTTCTTTCTTTCTTACTAATCACTCGAACATATGTATGTTGCTGATCACAGAGAGTAAATGCTAATCGTCAACCTTACCTCTCTTCCCACTACCATCCTGTCAAGGATTTAGACATCCATGATCAATCATTCTATGATCCCTCAAAAGAATAGTAAAGAGGCTTATTCTCTCCCCTTGTTGTAGACCCAATCTCTTCTGAAAAATCTGTTCTAAAAGGACATTTCTGGGATCTCCGAGGCTCCCAAAGTGAGACACGTATTCATTGTGTCTGAGATTTTGTGTGCAAAAGCTACTAGCTTTTTGAAACTTCTTTGCAGCTTCTTTTTCGGACTAATGACTCATACAATGATGTTAACTTTATCCAAAATAAACCCGTCTTAAAACTCGACAAAAAAGGAACTCCATTAGCATACGCTTGTAGTCCATGGTTTCATTTGCTGACAGATTTGTTTTTTTTTTTTTTTTGCATCAGGGGAAGCTGCTATAATAATCGCAACCTAAGTGATTCTACTACAGCTTGCATGCGGTCCTGGAAGGTATCCAAAACAATCCCTTCGCTCGATCTTATGTTGTAATACTTTTACCACATCTGTCTTCGTTAAAGTGTCCTAAAACTGTTTATTTTCGTGTGAGGAAAAATATATATATATCTCCATTTTTATGAACACGAGACAGATCCTTATGTTTGTTTTTGCAGCAGGACATGCAACCGATAAGCTCCGAAATGTTTACGGAAATTAACTCATCATGCCCGAATGATCCAAATCTCGAGATCTCATTGGGCAGATCACATTGACACCACTTCTTTCCTAAGATGACTTTGTTCAGCTACAGCAAGTATCAGTTAAAAGAGAAAGAAAAAGGTAAAGGAGACAATTGATTAGAGGGCAAGAAAGAATAATGTGTGTATGAATTCATATATCTGTAAGCAAAACTAAGATCGTGTTCCATAAATATAGTGTTGTGTTGACATGTGAGTGTATGAATTCATATATTTGTAAGCAAAACTAAGATTGTGTTGTTGAAAAATATATACAGCCTTCTGTTGGATCGAAGCCTAAGCAAAGATGATATGGACAGCCATGGAATCGATCATTACATATATATGTTAAACCTAGGATGTGCTTGTGTAAATAAATCTCGCAATGTACCTGCAGAGACTAATGAACCATTGTCATCACAAGAAAATCCTCATAGAATCATGTCGATACAAGTGTGTTTTTGATGTTCAACAGTTTTATGTAAAACCAACAATGGTTTGTCATATAGCTGACTCCTTCATCATCGTATATTGTGAACAGTAACCTACAAAAGTTGTCGCCTAGTCCTGTGAGATTGGAATGTATCAATGTTTTGTTATTTGAGGGTGAATTTTTCTTGACTCTTCTTGTAACTTACTTTTGAGGCTCGGAAAGCACATCAACACATGAAGAGATTAATTAAGGTGTAACACTTACTTGTACATGCAGCATTTATTTATAAAGCCTGTCACGGGCAGACTCAAACAACATGGGGTCGGAACTCAAAGTGTCAGAAAATATAGATCGTAAAGCACAAAAGTGAAATAGAACAAAATCGATCATTAGCATGACTGCAGGATGAGAATCACTATACCTTTGACATCAAGCTGAGTTGCATCTCCGACGAGGCAAAGCAAGTTTAACATCATAGTTAGTTGTTATCCGTAGAAGCACCGAGCCAAAGGGCATTCATTAAACGTGAAACGAAGGGAATCATTGGAAGAATGGTGAAGGCTTTTCTTGATGTGCTTTCGATCTTACTTACTTGTTGTGCTTCCCTGAGAATGCGATACGATGTCCCGTGTGTGTAAGAACAATCCGGAACTATTGTTTACTCGGGCGAGGAGAAAGTTTAAGCTCCTCTTCTTGTTCCCTTTTAGCAGATGGATCATGGATGGTAAAAGAGCTCTTTTCAGATACCGGGCCCTTTTTTTCCCCCCCCCCCCCCCGTCTCTATCTCTAATTTTCTGCAGCACACACTCTCTCTCTACTTTTGAACTCTCTTTACTATCTTTCACTTTTTGCTTTCTGAAACTTGACTTTAACGGGATCAGAAGAGACCTTTTTCTCTTGTCCCAAAACCACGGCCAGCCCACCGATGGAAGCAGCTCACGAGATAATAAAGGAATGATTACCCTATCATGATCCCATCATCTCGTCCACAGTCCAACTCCCCAACTCTTTCTCTACGTTCCTTCTCCCCCTCTTTCTTCGCTGGCAAAAGAAGAGAGAGAGAGAGAGAGACTCTTGGAGTTGATGCTTTGGGGAAGCGTCACCGGTCCTGTCCTGGAAAGGGACTGGCGGGACTGGCCCCTCTTGAAGTGACTCCTCCTGCATGCATTGTTTTCCCCGCTGCTCCTGGCGACTTCGCCGATTCCCCATGACTGCAATCACCCACTGTGCTCATTTACCGCGCCTGAACGTTTCTCCTTCGCAGAAGCTGCTCACCTCTCTCTCTCTCTCTCTCTCTCTCTCTCTGTGAGTGGCGGGCCAGCGAAGGTCAGCAGCAGATGGTCTCTTGGCCAACAGTGTTTCAGCATGGCAGGCTGTCGTGGTGTAAGCCTGTCATGGCTGACTTGGTCATGGCCTTGGCCAGTCACACAGGTCAATGGTTGATTCCTCATGTGCGTGAAATATTTTTTTTTTGCAATTTATAAATCAATGGATTTCATATTTATTATTTTAAATTTGAGCTTTAGATTATGTAATCCTTTCAAAAGTTAAAACCGTAATCATTATTTTACTCTTGGCAAAGTTAACAACCTTTATTTCCATTTTTTAATACTATTTATTTTTAATATTTCAAATCAGTGACTTTGCACTGGAATTGTTTGGGATTATTGCAAACTTGAAAATTTTCAAATAGGACAAATTTCACCTCAATAAATTAATT